>BQNB010036604.1:31357-50004 GCA_026074375.1 Tanacetum coccineum | reverse complement strand
AATAAATGAGATAACTGGTAGATTTGTTTTTGTATAAAGTTGTTTGTTATCAAAGTGAAAAGAGATAAAGAGATAGTTGTGGATGTTAGTATAGATTCACCCTTTGAACAATGATCCGGAGGCTTGGTAAAATGGAAAAGAAATTGAGCCATATTATTAGAGAGAAAAGAGAAGAGATAGAAAAAAGAAGAAGAAGGAGTGTTTGTGTATGTGTGTGGTTTAATAGAGAAAAAGGAACCACACACACACTCACACTTTACAATGTGAACTCCTACCCCTCCATGGAAGTATGGAGGGAGTATTTATAGTCCCGATATCGACTAGCTAAACTAACCCGACCCGACTATAAATGATAAATGTAATTCCGGATTAGTCATCATATTTTAGGGCTAACAATTTTGTTTCATAATTCAAGCTGCATTCCTTTACTAATTTGCTGGATGCAGTTTCTGAATTACTGTCTTGTTTCTCAGAACAAGTGTTTTGTATGACAACTAAATCAACTTTCAATGAATCAACATTCAATGCTGGAGTTGGATGTGAATGATCTTCTTGTGTTTGTATCAACTTCTTTTGTTTCAATGATTGTGGAGTTCGTTGTTGATGAAGAATTAACTCAAGCATGTATTTCCCGAGGGAATCCATGTTAAAGATCATTGCATCGTAAAATGATTGAGCATCATATCTTGTATAATTCTGCATACGCGCTTTTAATTCTGAATTGAAAGCATTTTCAAACGTTGTTCTGAGATCAGTCAAAGTAGTTGTGCAATCAGTCCTAGAAAGTATATCTTTTCAATTCCATATCCGTCTAGACTTAATGACTAAAAGATTCCGCGAAAAAGCTAACAATCAAATTTGAGAAATTTTACCAAAATCTTTCAAGATTTGCATTTTCGACATTAGCTTAGTGAGATTCTTTAAATCTCATGCCTAAATTACCTCGACACTTAAGAGTTTAAATAGTAACGACAAAGAGAAATTGATTTGTATTAGCAAGAAACACCTTTAAATTGATCTTGCTCGGCGTTCTCCTCAAAAGTTACCACCCGAAAAAACTTGGAGACCCCGACAAGTTTCTCATCCGTGTGAATTTTCCTGGGAATGGATGAGTGCTTAGCCTTGGCCGATCTTGGCGCTAGCATAACCCATTCCAATATCCGTAGTGGAAAAATTTTTTTCTTTCTCTTCCGGAACTTACTCCGACTTGCATGACTCTCGAACTTGCGGACACGTATTCGATCTCATCAACCGATCGTGTATCCGCCGAAGATGAGTACTGTAAAAGTAGGAAGAGTCCAATTCCCTCCTCGGCCGAGCCTTTGTAGTCGTTAACTTAAGATATGCCGATCCTCGAGTTCCACAAATTCCTCGGGAGATCCTTCCTTAAAGACCAGACGTGTTTTGATTGAGTTCTACGAAGGAAATTAAACTCTTCGTTGTTGGAAAAAGAAGCCGTAACATTCAATCTTGATCAAACTTCGAGATACTCCTCTAATAATGATGAAAATTCCGGTTAAACCGAATAGACGTCATTGATATGCGCTTGTGATGAGTATTCTCAAGAAGTTCTCCCCGGTTTCTCTCCGATGTGATCGCGTGTGGCCAATCAACCCCTCCTTAATTATGAACCCGATCCGTATTCTACCTCTCTCCGACCCCCCACTCCCTTCCGGGGAATAGTGATTTTTCTTCTCGAGGAAGTCGAGAACGCTTTTCCTTGCTCTTGAAGATGATCCAACTTGTCATCAAGGTAAAGTTGATCCTCATCTTACGACATCGGGAGGGGGACTTTCATTCTTCTTGAAGCATAATTTCTTCTTAATGATGATCCATCATACCCTCTCCTACCCACTCAAGGAAAGTATTTGCCTAAAATTAAATTCAAAAATAACTTACATTTATGAAGCTAAAAATGATAAATCTTCAATTGATGAACTCACCAGGTCGAACTCAAGGAGTTTACCTCCTCCCCGTCCACATTCTTGAGTTACGCATTTTTGGAGGGTTGACGCAAGTTGCCCGTCAATAGATTGCTAAACAACAGAGTGTCGAGGATAAATTCCCTCACTTAAAGGTATTGAAGTCACACAAGACGAGCCATATCGCTTGGAAACACTCCGTACAATTGAAGGGAATTAAACCCGTAAATTTGTAATCACAAATTCTTATGGAAAGGACTACAAACAACCGGACGGTCCCAACACCAAAGACGAGTGAATCTGAAATATCCACGATGTCATCAAAAAGGAGGTTGAAAAACATCTGACACCAGGATTAATTTTACCCGATCTCGGATAGTCTTGGGTGAGTCCCCGTACATTCTTATCCGAAAAAAGGTGTCTTTACCGTTGTTGAAAATGTTGAAAATGAGTTGATTCCTACTCATTGGTTGCGGGGGGGGCGTGGATAATTGACTACCGAAATTTAAATGACGCCACCCGTAAAGACCACTTTTCCATTACCAATTTTATGGATCAAAATGCTCGATAGATTAGACCGGGAAACAAATACAGTTAATTGTATTTCTCGATGGTTTTCCTCAGGTTTTTTTACTTTCAAATTCCCATCGACCCTCATGAATCAAAGAAAGAGACCACAAACACATGTCCTATGGAACGATCACCTACCGTCGCATGCCTTTCGGCTATCAATGCACCGGGCCACGTTCCAAAGGTGTATGATAGGCTATCTTTCATGATATGACGAAAAAATGATAGAAGTCATTATGGATGACTTTCCGTCTTCTTGGGAATTCATTCGGAAATGCCCTCTCGTTTGGAAGACAAGATGCTCAAAAAAGGTTATGACACCAATCTTTGTCTAAATATGGGAAAAAGTCATTTTATGTTAAGAAGAGTGATTGTCCTTTGGCCATAAGATTTTCCAAAAATGGGAGTTATGAGGTCGAAAAGCCAAAGTCGATGTGATTTGCTAAGTTACCCTCATCCACCAAACCGTCAAGGTGTTCGGAGTTTTCTCTTCAAGAGCCCGTTTCCTACCAGACGGTTCATATTAAGGATTTTTGCCAGAAATTTCTTCCCGACCGATGACTCATCTTCTTGAGAAAAATACTCTGTTCATCTTCTCCGATGAATGTATTCAAGCTTTTGAAACGTTAAAGAAAAAACTTACCGAAGCTCCAATCTTGATTGCCCCCGATTGGGACTTACCCTTTGAGCTATGGTTGCCCGATGCAAGTACTGTTGTCATAGGTGCAAGTCTATGGCGCAACGTGCATAAAGGAACTTTAGGCCCTATTCACTATCTAAGTAAAACAATGACCTCAGAGCGGAATCGCATTACACCACGACGGAGAAAGAAATGTTAGCCGTCGGGATGTACCCTTCGAAAAATTCGGTCTTACCATCACTTGAACAAAAGCCATTGTGTATAAACTGATCACTCTTCCGCCCTCAAATATCCCTTTGCTAAAAAAGATTCCAAGGCGAGATTTCTCCGGTGGGTTCTCCTCCTTCAAGAGTTCAAATTCAAAGTAATTGACACAAAAGGAGCCGAGAATCTCGCGGCCGATCATCTTTCCCGATTAGAAAATCCTTATGAAAATGTGCTCGACCCAAAGGAGATAAATGAAACGTTTCCTCTCAAGATACTCAATATGGTGACTTTTTAGGTGACTCAAGTACCCCGTGGTTTGCCGATTTTGCAAATTACCACGCGAGGAATCTCATTGTTAAAGGGATGTCGTCCCAACAAAAGAACAAGTTTTTCAAGGATGTTAAACACTACTTTTGGGACGACTCCTATTTGTTCAAAATATGTGCGGATCAAGTGATCCAACGGTGTGTCTCAGGCCAAGAAGCTATTGACATCCTCAAAGCTTGCCATAGTGGACCCACCGGGGGACATTATGGTGCCAACTACACCGCCAAGAAAGTTTTTGACTCAGTATTTTATTGGCCCACAATTTATCGAGATGCCCATGACTTGGTCACCCGATGTGACACTTGTCAACGTCAAGGAAAAATAACGCAAACGCGATGAAAAGCCTTAAAAATTCCATCCCAAGTATTTGGGCGAAATCTTGATGTTGGGAGCACGATTCATATGGGGCCGTTCACCGGTACTATCCCACGAGGGAACAATTACAAACTTGTGGCCGTACGATTAACATGTCTAAAATGGGTTGAAGCAAAAGAGCGCTCCCCACCAACTACGGATCCCAAGTTGTTTGGCAAATTCTTAAAAATCTCTCTTATTGCACCTAATTGGAACTCCCCGACCCCGCACTATCATTAGGTGATCGGCGTAAGGTAAAAAAACGCAATACATTATTTTGGCAATGGACCTCAAATCTCAAAGGTTATGCTTACAGTAACGGTGTCACACACCGTCTAGTATCCAGCGAAATATCACCCCACAGAACTAGTGGCAAGTGGAAGGTCTCCAACCGTGGTTTTAAAAAGAATCAATAGGAAAGTGAACGTAGGCGAGAACTGTGCCCCTCATATGGTCGAACAATTAGATGACGCACAATGACCCCTCCCCGTACTGCAGCTTTTCCAAAACACACCATCTGGGTACTCTCTATACAAAGCTCGTGGTACGGAAAGGCAATGTCATCAGACTACTAAACCTACACCGATCGAGCTCGAGCGACAAAGCCTATTGGTCCTTTGAAGCATGCAAATTGTGGACCTTCGAACCCGCGTGGAGCGAATCACACCGAAAAGTTCAACTCAAGTCAATTAAATGAACTTCGTGATCAAGGCTATGAGAAACTCTTTGATCTTAAAAAGAGAAAACAAAGAGGATTCACATGACTCCAAGAATCCAAAATCACGTTTTTCAACGTTGGTGATCAAGTCAAGATCAAAATCCACTGAAAATCAATATTTCCCCGATATGCAGATTTTCTTGGGCAATCTTAAGACCGTTTGTCCGAACCGATCAAACCAATGCCCAAGTAGTACCCTAATGGGCACCGTTCCGGCGATTCTACATTATCATCCCCAAACCTCTAGGCCAAACTTCACGTTTGAAGCGGTGTCATCTTATAGACGTTTTAAAGCACGCACTACTACTACTATATCTTGTAGGGGAACCATACCACCACATAGGTTGTCCCCGATCACCAAAACCTTCCCCAAGACCCATTGAATTCGGGAAATCGAGTCGAACCTTTGTGACTCGGTTAACAAAAACAAGGTGCTTCATGGGTGCAAACCATTGCTTATCCTAGTTCGAATTACTAGTAGTAATTGAAGAAGTGTTTTATGTTGTTAGGAGAGGCTCGCCTCTTCCATTTCTCCTCGTTAATGTGTTTATGTATGAATGCCGGGATTGCCCGGATTTTTGAAGCCTCTCGTGCTCGTGGTTTTGTCCTTCGTTCACTCGAGCTTCACATCCTCAGCTTCATTTTGGGAATCCAATATCCAAATCTTATCGACTAACGTTTATCTTCAAGCATAATTAATAAACGCTTAAATTAACCAGAGGTACCGCACCCCCTTAAAACATTGAGGACAATGTTTCGTTCTAGTATGGGGGGATCTTCGATTTGATTGTGCCTGCAGCCGTTGTTTTCACGTAATCCCGTTTTTACCACCAAAATACCAAAAAAAAATAAAAAAAATTAAAATTTTCAAAAACAAAATAAGTGTTTTGTCATAATTATTGACGATTTCTCCCTCCTGCATGGGTATCAATATAGAATAAATTTTGACTTTCCGTCAAGCGTGTTGAGCTCGTAGCTTGTTTCCTTAACTTTTAGACATAAGCCTTCGCAGGATCTTTCTCGCGAAGAACGTAAAAATGATAGAGATAATTATGATTATGATGCTAACAAGGATTATTTGAAATCATAAAGAGCTCATGTAAAGAAATTTGTGGCCTTTCTCCCATAACTCCTAACCGACTAATAATACTCTATTTTGGAAATATAAACTTAAATCACGAATATTTGAGATGTAGTTCGATAGCAATTATAAAGTTTTAGTCTTAGTTCAAAGTTTATACTTAAATTTTCTAAAAAGAAGTCTTCCTCTATATCATGGAAATAAGATGTGGAAATGAAACTAAAAAAAGAAGAATAGATGAATAATAATTAAAACTGTGGCTGAAAAAAGTTTGATGCACTTGCCGGCTCACAACCGATGTTACACAACCTTCTAAAGAAAGCCCAAAGTAAAGAAAATAAACCGAGAACTGTAAAAGTTTGGCTGCATCATTGCCTGTCGGCTTCACAAAAACAACCGATGTAGCAAAGCCTTCCTAAAAGGAGAGGGTTACGATTGCATCAATGTTAGTTAGATGTTTAAGTGTGATTTAATAAAATATAGGTAAAATCTTCATTTTTTTTAAATTTCAAATATGCTTTGAAACTTAGACTAATTTTCATTTTAAGTGTGCTTTCTAAATAAGCTATGTATAAACGAGAAACCTAAGAGTTTTTGAAACCGAAGGTCCGTGATCCCCCGATATCTAGTCTAAGGGGGTGTCAAAAGCCTTGGTCAACTTATAGCCTGCAAAGGTTGGGATGTGCCGAGACGAAAGTCACTACATGGGATGATCTCGCCTTCAAACTCATTATTCTCGGGTGGAACGTGAAGCATAGAATTTTGTAAAACGTTGATCCATGGTTGAAATTCGAAATGGCACATATCCCACCTAATATTTAAGTATAATAATTGTTCGTGATGAAAAGTCACAAGTTACAAATGGATAGCAGTGGTAGCATCTTAACTTATATTTAACGATGATTTCGTTTTAGCTTGGTTTGGGACAAGTGAAAATTCGGGAACGATGAATTTATCCTATCTTGGCATTACTAGGCGTTAAAATGCGACTATGTTCTAATGATCCCTAACCGTTATTAAAAATAACGAAAATTCAAATAAAGTTAATTGCTATAAAAAAATACAAAATAATGTGTATGAATTAAGTGTATATCTTTAGAGAATGGTAAAAACGGGGCTTTTTCTTTCTAGAACTCTTGATTCTTTAATACCCCTCGAAGAACATCTTAGCACTTTCGAAGTAATTAGATCGAGAGGGAAGATTGAATCTTAGTTTTTCCTTAAGTAGCTTACTTAAGCAATGCGTGAGGAAAGGCAATATCTTAGTATTGGGGATTTTGGTAATGTTCTTAATTACACAAACCATTTTTCATAATTAAAACCGGACTTAAATGACCAAAAACGACCGCGAGCAAAAAAAAAAAAATTACCCCCCATTGTAGTTGTATGTTTTGCATGTTGTACTGTGCATGTTAACTGAATATCTAAGAAAAGGACAAAACGAAGACCAAAACGATAAAACGGAGACCCACAGAGGAACGGAAAGTGAGGCGGAAAGAAAAGTCAAATCAAAGCCAAAATTCAAAAAGTCAAAGTCAACCCCAACAAAGTCAAAGTCAAAGGCGGAGCCGATATCGAAGAAATGTTAAATGGGACAACCCGTACCCAAAACTAAAGGGCCAGGGTCATGACCATTTAAACATTATGAAGACTTAATAAGCCTTAAAGACTTATAAAAAGCCCAAGTTCCCTTTTATAACACCCTTGCCCAAAGTCCGAATCCCGCAAAACCAGGTTAACATGTCATTCGATACCGTGTTAACCCTTAACCCACTTAACTCTGTTAGTCCTAAAAAGGACTATGGGTGCAAGCACAATAAAACTTCAAAAAGGAGCCATTTGAAGGCAACAAGGAACTTTCCTTTTGCAAACATATAGTATATAACAGCAGTACCAACTTGCCCAACTCCCCTAACTTTTTAAAAATGGCGAGCCAGTACTATTCAATATCTATCCACACGAAATATTAATACAATATGTGTGTGTCCTTCCCCTGCAAACATACAAACAAAACCTCACACCCACTACTAAACCTCATTAATACCACCCTAACCCCCCACAAAAACCTCCAAAATCCACCTTAGGCAATCCTCAAGCAACCTATTTTCGACAAGGTAAGAGGACAAGATTGAAGGGATGAATTCATTTATAACGCTTGGTCTCTCTACTCAAAATGTAATGGCTAATGATTTGATTGAATGACTTGCCCTCACACAACAAGCACACCCTAGAGCTGTTCATTAGTGAAAAAACACACATCCCAGAACCTTTTTAGTCTTTATATAAATAGGACTTTGTAAGCCCGAATGAGGCATGTAGTTTTTAACCTAGTTTTTAGTTTTTTAGCTTATTTTTAAGTCATTTTAATTATTGTCTTTAAAATTCCAAGTCTTGTAAACTTTTTAATCTTTAATGAAAATTTGAGTTTTGAAGTTATGTTTTGAATCCTTATTGTTAAAAGCACTTCACAAGCTGTTTTAAGCTTTTATTTAAACATATAATCAATCTGTTTTCATTTAAATATTAAGTACTTAAGAAAATTTTACAAAAAACCAAAAAAAATCCACTCCCTAAATTACCACAGCTTATAGGATGATAAGCCAGAAATGGAAGGGCTTATGGGTTTCACTAGCTTGTCTTTGACAAGCTAGAGCTTGTAGATAAGCTCTAAGAGCATTTGTATACCATGTTTTGAGCAAGGGTCTTGTAAGTTCACATTTTCCAAATTTTGGCTTATTTAACTTGTTTACTTAGCTTGATTACTGCTTATTGCCTGTTTTTATTTTTGCTTGTTTATGCCTATATTAATGTTATTTAAAAAATGCTTATGTATGCCTTGTCATAGTTTAGAAATCATTTGTTTAAGTTTTCTTAGAATCTGTCTAAAATAGCTTAAAATATTGCTTATTGTGTTCAAGCTTATTTAAGTGCTTGACTGTTGTTGAGACTTGCTTATTACTGTCTGTTTTACTTGTTCAATTTCTGGTCTTAAGGGTTTGTTCATAAAAAATTCAAGTTATCAAGTTAAAATTGGTAAAAGGTATTTAAAGAGGTGTTTGGTTTAACTGTTTTTAATGATCAAAATGGGTCAAAATAGTTTTAGGGAAAAGTCCTTCTTGGTTCATCTAGTTTTAACTTAAATTCACATAAAATCCAGTTCTTTTTAGAAGTCTTTAGTGAAAAAATCTCAAATCATAGGCTATATAGTGTTGTTGTATGATCTGTTAACATTTACACCCAAATTTTATTAGCTAATTTGATTAAGAACTATGATACTTGTAGATTTTGAGATGTTTTTTGTTGTTTATCAATGTTGTTAGAACAAGTTGTGAGAATCAAGATTTTTAATGTCTGCAATGTTGGTTTTTATGTTTAACCCATTCTGTCAGAAATTGCTGAAGTTTTCAAAATTTTGAGAAACAGTTTTTTTCATTTTCTTTTTGTGCTAATCCTTATTTCAAACTCTCTAAACTCTCCCTTTTGAGAAAGATGATACTAAGTTCTTTCAGGTCTACTCTAACAACTTTTTAGATGATATAACAGAACAAATAGGTTTTGTTTGTTGTGCTTATTTTTAAGCACAAAAGTAAGGTTTAGTTAAGAATGCAAAAAGTTATTTTTAAGTGTTATGATATGTGTGAACTAAACAAGCTAAATCATAAGCTTATTAAAGGCCTTATGTGTGTATTCGATATCTTTTCATGATTTTTGATATAAAGTAGCTTAATTTGGCCAAGCCTTTTTAGTGGTATAAAGGACCACAAAGCCATAAGGAACTGATTCTAAGCTTATTTTTTATAATTTTATAAGCTAGAAAAGTCCCCATCAGGAGCTAAAGCTGTTTGCCTTAGTAGTATGTTGGCCAAAAAGCTCATTTTGCTATATTTAAGCTTATTTTCTTATTGTTTTTAAACTAACATTTTAAGTTTATCTTGCTAAATAGATTAGTTTTATAGTCCATTAGAGCTTGTTGATCTTTTTAGTTTTAGAGCCTTATTTAAGCTTATTTGCATTTTAGCTTAAAAATCTTAAGTATTATAGCTTTCTAGTGAAACTATCATTCTAGCTTATTTTAGTTGCATATTTTCGTTCAAATACTGCTTATTAGGTTAAGTTAAGTTTCAGTGTTAGCTTATTTCTCGTTTTGGATTGCTTTATTAGTGCGTAAAATGGCTTAAACATTTAGCATTTAGCCTCTGAGGTCTCGTTAAAGCAATCTGTCAGAATCAACCCTTTAAAAGTGCGTATCTGGTGCTTATTTTTTTTGTTCTAAAAAGGCGTTTTTGTAAAAGTTATTTATTTTATTGCTTATACTAGAAAAGTTTTGGTAAAAAAAAGCAACTAAAAAAAACATATGGGAGTTTAGGGGGAAGTCCCAGGATGATGCAAACTACTCGACCCCACCAGGACCCTCAACCCCCACTCACACAAAACGTTTTTATTAAAAACTCACACAACGAATACACACAATGCGCTTCCACATGACGAAACACAAGACACCCCCTCTAATGTAAAACAACAACAAACAAAAACACGCCTCTACCACAAAGCGCCCTTGGACGCTTTTTTTTTTTTCTTTTCGTTAGACTTAGCCTCAATCTATATAACATATATTCCACATTTTGAGTAGAGAGAGCCCTTTTTCCCTTCATAAGCACTGACATTCTAAAGCACCTTCAAAGCTTATTCCAGTTCTCCGTCCGGGCATTTTTTAGAGCTTATTTCCTAAGCAGCTTCTTAATTCTTTCCATCTTATTTTTTCTTTCCTGTAGAACTTTTAACAATCATTTTTATAAAGTCTTGTTTCCCTTTCCCTTCCCCTTCCTCCTCCTTATTCCCTCTTCCACTCCTTCCCTATGCAATTTTTTTTTTTAGCATTTATTTTTTTTTTTTTTTTTTTTCCAAACTTTTATATTATGTTATTTTACCTTTCTTTAATTTATTTCGTAGAATTTAAGAAAAATTTATAAATTCCTTTAAAATAGAAAAATTAAGAAATTCAGAAAAAATACAAAAAAAAATAGTTTTTTTTAGTTTTTATAATTAATATTATTATTTTTAATATAGGGTTTACAAAACCAGACTTTAAAAAAAAAAAAAACAGTTTGTTATAAAATAATCAATTTTAGGATTTTAAATTTCATTTTTAAAACCTTTTTAAATAAATTGTTTAGAAAATAGCTATTTGAATTTAAAAAAATTAGTGAAACAATAAACATAATATTTCTTTCCCTTTTCGCTACCTTTTTCTCTCCCCCTTCCTTCCTTCCTTTCCTGAGTTTTTAAAATTTTTTTATATTTTTTATATATAATTTTTTATTTTTTTTTTAATTTTACCAATAAATCTTAAGACTGTTTCTAAAGTAGAAATTCATCACTTTTTATATTTTTTTTTTTTTTTTTTTTATTTTATAAATTTTAAATATAGTTCCAAACCCAATTAACAAAAAAAACAACACGCACTCTAGAATCCCTACGCAACCCAGCGTAGAAAACCAGAAAACCAATCCGTAACCGCCCAACAACCCCCCTCTACCCGATCCCCCCCCCCCCGCCCCCCCCACACCAACCAACCAGAAGAACCTCCCCAAACCCCAAAAAAAGAAATAATACCAAAAGCCCGCTCTCTCTGGATAAACTTTTCCCCATCCAAAGTCCAAAAAATACCCTGTAAACTCCCTCTTTGTAAAATCAAAAAGAAGTAAAATAAATCCGGAACTAATCACCAAACGTCCTACCCCCTGGGGTCTCGCCGCTCCTGTTACTTTTACTTACCCTGGAGCCTCCCTTCTCGCTTTCTTCCCCCTCCATTCCCTTCCTCGCCCCCGCTCGCAATCCCCCGCACTGGTCTCTACTCTTGAAACGATTTGGTTTCGATCCGTCAGCTCTCTGCTTAACCTTCCTTCTTGTTCTGTCTAAAAAAAAACGACTACAAGAAAAAAAAAATATTAGAACAATAAAAAAATAACAAAGAAGGGGTTAACAAATTTATTAAATCCACCCTCCGGCCCGGCCCCCGCTCCCCATACCCTCTTCACCACACCCCTCTGCGCGCCCTACCCCTCACTCCGAGATTCGTGCCTTCACCATCTATTCCGTCCGCCCACCTGCGGTACTCTTCCTACTAGCAAATATTCCTGCCATAACCATGTACTCTCGTCGAACATAACTGAACTCCCTGTGCCCCAAACTGAACCCCCCCCAATATACTCAAACCCCGCCCCCCCGAATAAACAAAAGATAGAGAATAAACAAAATAAAATAAAAAAGAGAACGAAAAAAAAACGTTATATACTCCGGTGGAAAGTCCTCTACGGCTCCCATGATCCCCCACCGTCCCAGAAACACTTGGTTACGCATAACTCCCCCACCCCCCCCCCCCCGACCCTCCCCCCCCCTCAACCAAAAACTCCTACCCCGACAAAAGAACCACCTCTGCACACCCCATACGCCGACAGCCACGCCCACTCCCCCTCCCCACACCTCTCTCCCCAGCTTCTCTCCCCCCCGCTTGCTCGGTCGCCCACGCCCCTCCCTACGACCCCCCCGCCCCCCCCCCTAGGCAAACCCTCCCAAACAACTGAGCCCAGAAACTACACAATGACTACCACACGTAATTTTCACCCCCCGCTCAGTGTTGGTTGGATGTGAAGGACGCGCTCCTCGGTCTTCGCTTCCTCCTGCCTCCCCCTTCTCTTCCCCTCTTCCTCCCCCCCCTCCCCGCCCCCCTCGCCGCCCGCCTTCACCCCGTCCCCGCCCCACCCCGCCCCCTTACCTCGCCCTCCTACCCCGCTCTCGCCTCGGCTCAGCCCGGCCGTTAGGCCGCCGCGCCCCACTCCCCAGCTTCCCGCCGTGGAACACTAATCACATCAACCACGGCCAAACACCACGCAGGCTGCCACCTCCAACACACCACCAAACACCCGGCATCCCAAAGCCCAACCTCAAAGCCTCCAAATACCCACTCCTCCAAACCACCACCCAAGACCGCACCAAAACACCAAAGCCACCCCAAAAGCAACCCCCCTTAATTCATAGTAGATATATAAGCAGACCAAAACCCATATTCTCTTATTTGATAATTATATAATAATACCCATATAAAACAATGGTTATTTTCCAACGGCCAATCAAACCAAATTCCACACACACAAAACCCACAAGCCTTTGAATTTGAACCAAACACCTAGATCCACGCAACTAATACAGCTACATATTCTGCCTTATAGTATTAAGTTTGGCAACTATATTTGCTTCTTACATTTCATGAGATCCAATCTCCTTCAATGAAATTGACACCCCTATTGTGGATATTCTTGTCTAAACTTAAAACTTGCACCAGCTATAGTCACTGTCAGTATATAGCTTCCAATCAAATGGTGAGTCTTTTTTAGTATTACCAAAGCCCCAATTAAGGTTGACCTATTCAAGTATCCTAAAGATTCTCGTTCACAGCACTGAAGATGTGAAACTATTAAGGTGTGACTTGAAATCTTACAACAAGCACATACAACCAACATTAAAATCATGCCAAAGAAGCTGTATAGATACATCAATGATAACCAATCATTGATCTATATAAGTGACATCAACATCTTCACTTTCTGCATCATTAAGTAATGCTTTGAAGCTCCATAGAAGTGCCATGCCAGTCATTACAGTTGAAAAAGAAAAAAGCCGAAACTTTTCAAAAATTTCCATCCACATTGACCTTGTCTTACTGATGACAATCCCATCAATCTTTCTTCGAGTCACCCTTGTATCCTAAGAAGAAGGTAAGCTCACCCCCAAAGTACTCATTTGGAATTATTTTTATTTAATGCAATCACTTTCTCACAATCAGTGCATAGAACTCCTTCTTTAAGTAGATCCAAAAATGATATCATCTACTAAAACTAAACGAGTAGAATATCACATTTTACCTCTTATAATTGAACAAAGTCTCATCCTAGTGGCCTCATCCTGAAATCCATTGCCCATAAATAAAAGATAGAGTCTCATAACCAAGCTCATAGTAGCATGATGTAGGCCATAAAAGCGGCCCTTTTCTACTAACCTTACAACTTGTCAGGGGAAACACTGGATCTTCAAACCATTGGAGGTTGAAAGACATAAACTTCCTCGTCAATCTTGCCATATAGAATGCCGCTTTCACATCCAACAGATATACAACAAAGTCTACGAATTGAGGCAATAAGCAAAGAACAAAGCCTAATTGCTTCAATCCTAGCAACTGGAGCAAAAATCTCATCATAATCAATTCCCTCTTCTTGAGTGTATCCCTGAGCAACCAACCCGAAGCCTGTTCCCTTTGATTTACAATCCTCTTTCATCTTTCTTGTTCCATACCCATTTAGTACAATAATCGCTCTTTTGCCATGTGGTAAATCCATCAAAGTCCAAACCTGTTGTAATTTGAACTGCAGAAGCTCTTCTTGCATAGCTTCTATCTAATTTGGATCTTGTAATGCTTGGATTACCTTTTTGGGCTCTACTTGTGATAAGAAACATGCAAACAGATAATTCTAAAAGTCTTTATGGCTGATTCTCTGTTGCACTGAACTAAACATACCATGTTCAGTCACATTTTGTGTCATCCTTCTGGTTTGAGTTCTGAAATTTATATCTCCAAGATTGTATTTCAAGTTGACGATCATGTGAATTCTGGTAGTTGGAGTAGGACTAACAAGGATATTTGTATCCAAATTAGTCATGTCAGCCTTTGCATCAAATCCTTCATCATCATCTGAATAGACAATCTCTTCCAAATTAGGCATGTTTGGATCATCATCACATCTATAGACTATATTATCATCAGCAATATTATTTTCTATGTCAGCAGCATTAATAGTTAGACTAATAGTATTAATGTTGTTAATGTTGTTGACATTTGCAAAACCCTAAAAATAACTCTTGATTAGCTTTTGGCTCCTCTGTATTTGGCACCACACTATATTCATTATCTAGATCTTTAGCATCCTTCTTTTCCTCCTCCCCTAATGGTTTGAATCCAGCATCAGGAGAATTCTTTAAACTAGAAGAGAATGATGGATCTTGAGTCAAAAATGGTAGCAGTATGTAATCTTTGTCATGTACTGTCTCCATTCTACAGCTTTCATGTAATCAGCACATCTTTTGTATCCTGCACTACCATAGATGATCCCTGCAGATAACTTCACAGTTCATAATGTCCATGGAGATTTTGTAGAGCAATATATCAAAAAGACCAATTAGGTCTACTTCCTGCAAAATTATGTGTACCACTCACTAAACTATGACAATGTCAGGTTCTCTTCAACTATCCTAGTCCTGACTATTTGTAATTACCTCGAATGCTTTACTATAGGTAGAGTACTCCTACAAAGCAACCCTTCAACAGCTTTCATCAAAACATACCTAGGTGGATCTATGGTATTTAAGGATTTTAAACCACAGGACACCCAAATGGTCTCATGATGCTTAAAGGCAGGTTTTTCTACCTAAAAACGTTCAAGAGGGGTATAAGTATACTAATACATACCCTATTTTTATTTTGTGACAGATAACAAGCAGAACTAGACGTGCTTTAAGAGGGCCCAAAAGGTAGTGGGTAACTTTGAATCAGCTAGCATAGTCCTAGCAAGCCTCCTATAGTGTTTCTAATTTACCTTACATTCTTCTGCTGGACTCTATTATTAATGTATGTGGAGTCCTAAGCAACACTAAATTCCCCCTTCTTAAATACCCTCTCATTTCACAAACTGAATATCATTGACCCTATATTCTTGAATTCAGGTCCCATAGTCACATCTAATTACTTTCATTTCCACTTTAAGGTCTATTAGATATTCTATTCCATGTATGAATTTTTTAAGGATTCACTAGTTTCATCCTTATTGGCTAAAAAACCTAACGAAACCTCACTATGAGTCACTGTGACAACTAGGCAGAACACTACTTTTTCATTAGACTCTTTACAAAGTTGGCCTCAAACAAATCCGATATGCAAATATTTTGTAATGGTTGACTGATTGAGCTTACAGTCTTGGGCTTACAGAAGGCTGTTTTATGTTGCTTTTCCTTTCTGACAAGCAACACATGTATGATTATTTTCAAAAATCTTTGAAGGTAAATCTCTTACAAGGTTTTCCCTCACTAGTTTGTTCATAGTTTTAATATTTATATGTCCAAGCCTCCTATGCCATAGATAGATTCATCTACTGTGGCATATTGAAAGAAGACAAGTTATACCTCCCTGACGAGAACAATAATTTCTTTAAATCAACACTGTACATGTTATCTTTTCTAGGAACTCTAAAGCAAGACATAATTTTCATCAAGTAGCTTAAAGGTCATGGATACAAAACAACACATTAGTGTCTGTAAAAAGAACAATGTGTTTTTCTTGTCACACATCTTGTGAGACACTGAAAAGGTTAAACTTAAAAAACTCCTTAACAAGTACACATCTCTTCAAAATCCAATTAACACTAATTTACATGTACTGATTTTACCTTTACCAGTAATTTTACCTCCTTTGGGATCTCCTCCAAAGGCAACAAATCCACCATCAATTTCTTCATAATCTGAGAGGTAGGACTTGTTTCCAGTCATATGTCTAGAGCATCCACTATCAGTTACTCCTTTTTCCTGCAATTCTAGCTGTGGATTGCCCTGCATAAAAAGTAAGAGAATCAGGCTCTCTTAGGGACCCAAGCCATTACAGACTTGGATCTGCCTTGTGCATCAACATAGTCAAATCTTTTAAGGTTCATTGATGCACCATTGTGTCTGGAGACATGGTCTAAAACTTTTTACTTTGGTCTCCAAACCCAACATGTTGAGGCCTTAACTGCATTTGCCTCATTTTCCTTTTTATCACTTACTACCGCTTTTGGCCCGGCAGTAGTAACATTTCCCTTAACAATATTAACTTTTTCATTTAAATTATTGTTCTTATTTGTTGTAAACTTGTTAAAGGGCCTTCTAACTTGTGAATGTGCTTTATTAAAAATATTTGATGCTGGTCTTGCACAGTTCACAGTTGGTCTTGGGAAAGCAGTATTAACTGGTCTGGCTGTATTAACTGATATTGCTGCTTTTAAAAAGTTTTGCCTAGCAGTATTAAGTGCTTTAAGGCCAGATTTCATTAAGACTGCTTTTAGAGCAAAATTTCCTTTTGGATGAGGGTGAGATATTCTTTGAGAATTTTGGTGATTCACCCTTCTAGCATTGTTCTAAATAGGCTTTTCAACCATTTTCTTTTCATAGAAATCACAATCTTTGATCAAATGGTTAAAACTGCCACAAACATAGCAAGCTTTATTTTTAAACTCAAAATTACTTCCTAATTTCTGAGTCATCAAATTATTCTAGTTTCTCTGGTTACCTCTATGACTTTGACTGTTTTTTCTAGGGTATTTAGCTTGATTATTGTTCTCTACCTTCTTAACAGACTCCCTAGGCGTTTTCACATGCTCATTAGATTTAACAAATTCTACTTTGGCAAAATTAGGTTTTCTCTGTTTAGACTTAAACTCAGTCTCATTCTCATCCTTACTGTCAGATTCCAATCTTCAATAAGTGGTCACTAACAGACTTAGGTTTTGATTCAATAGTCTTAACTTCACTAGTTGCAACTACATGCACACTAGTTATTGACTTACTAAAAACATATTCTTCCTCAACAGTAAATGCTAAATTAGGTTTAGGGGGCATGAAGTTCCCAGTGTAGGGAGGTGGAACTGTATGACACCCTTCACTTGTTTTGTGCTTATCATTTACTTGACTATCAAATACTTGACTATCAACCACTTGACTATTATACCCCACACCAGTCTTGAACTTATCACTTACTTGAATCTCTAATAGTTTGCTTAGATTTTTAGATGAATTTTCAAACTTTTCTAAGGTAAGTTTTAAATCATCTCTTTCTTTTTTAGCCTTTTCAAATTCCTTTCTAAGCTCTGTTAGTGCATTATCTCTCAACTTAATATCAAGTTTTAAAATCTTTATGTCCTCTTCAAACACAACCTCATTCTTTTTATACACATCTAGTCTAGCCTCTACAGATTCTAGACCTGCTTTATAAGCTCCTACATTTAATTGAGACTTATTAAAATATTTTTTTTAGATTATCATAATATTATTTAAGAGTTTCATAAGATTTTAAACACGTTTTAGAACAAGTAGATACCTCAGAATATGACCTTGAAGAACATGAAGATGTATATGCCATAAGTGCAAAGTTTGTAGGTCCTTCTTCAGCCTGGTCACTCCAGTCATACCCAAGTCTATCTTGAGCCACCAAAGCTTTTGTCTCAGTTGTTTCCACTGTCACATTCCTCCTTACAGGTTATCTGTTCCTGTTCTCCCTAGGAGCCCTGCACTCCCTTGCAAAGTGGCCCCTTTTATGACAGTTATAGCATTCCATCTTTGATTTGTTAAACCCTATGGTCTCAAAACCATTGGCACTAATCTTACTTCTAGTCTTATTTAGGAATCTTCTGGTTCTCATGGTCAGCATAACCATCTGCCACTTTAGATCCATCTCTTCTAAGCCATCAGCATCAATCTGTTGTAAGTCCTCATCATTTAATTGTGAACTGTTGGATTGGTTTGCAAAGAAAGAATAGATCACAGCATCACTCATACTATCAGTATTGGTAGAGTTAGAACCATGAGCTTGATTGGAACTACCAGAGTTATTGGAAGACATAAAAGCCACATTTTGTGAATTTTGGTTTGACCTTAATGAGCCTTTAACTTTAGTTCTTGTAAAGGTCATCCATGCTCAAGGTGTCTAAATCAGGTTTCTTCCTACAGATAAAGGTATGAGTCTTCCATTCT
>BQNB010036604.1:3075-18893 GCA_026074375.1 Tanacetum coccineum | reverse complement strand
GAAGGGTAAAATAAGTAAAGGTATAGATATACTTTCAGATGCAGCCCTAACAAAAGCAGCTTAGCTTAAAGAGGTTCTCAAGAGAAGTAAGCAGGATTCTCACATCTCTCATGCAAGTGGCTTAGGTGATGGAACTGATCTTGGATTAGGGGTTCCTGATGAGCAACAACGCAAGAAATCTGGTATAGATGAAGGAACTGGTACTAAACTAGGGGTTCCTGATGTACCTATATATGAATTTGAAAGTGAAACAGAGTCTTGGGGTGAAAGTGTAAAAGAAGATGACGATGATGAAGATGTCTCTGATGATGATGGAGATGATGATGATGATGATGATGACAATGATGATGATGATGATGATGAAGACAAGAACGATGATGATGATGAGGCTGACAATGATAGAACCGAGTCTGATAGAATTAAGATTCCTGATCTCAATCAGTCTAGAACTGAATATGATGAAAAAAATGAAGAACATGAAAGTGAAAGGGTACACACTCCTCCTAGGTTTATACCTACAAATGATGAAGACAAGGTAGATGATGAAGATAAGATGGATGAAAAAAGAAGATGATGAAGTCACCAAGGAGTTGTATAAAGACGTGAATGTGAATTTAGGAAATAAAGATGCTGAAATGATTAATGTTGATCAGGGTGTAGCAGATCAACAAAATGTTTCTCAAGAGTTTAGGTATGAGCAGGTAGAGGAAGATGCTCATGTGACACTTACAGCTATCCATGAGACACAGAAGACTGATGGTCAAATGCAAAGTTCTTCTGTCTCATCCAACTTTACAAGTAAGCTCCTAAACCTTGAGAATCCTTCTCCAACTAAAAATGAGATTGCTTCCTTAATGGGCACCACCATTCGTCGTGAAGAACCAAGTAGTCAGACATCATCTCTATACACCATACTAGTAATGGTGATCCCTGAAATCACATCTGCTTTTACTTCAACTATTCATCCACCATCTCCTTCCTTCAATCCTCTTTAACAACAAACAACACCAACTCCTACACCAACAACTTCAAAAACCACAACCTCATTTCCCGCACTTCCAGACTTTTCTTCAGTATTTAAATTTAACGATAGAGTCACCAAATTAGAAAAGGATGTGTCAGAATTAAAGCAAGTTGACCAGTATGCTCAATCCATCTCTTTAATTCCTGCTATCGTAGATTGCTACATTGACAACAAACTAGGAGAATCCATTAATAAATCCATTCAGTCACATACAGTAAAATGTGGAGAAGAAGCTCTTGCTGAGAAGAAGGAGTATATAGATCTCATTGACATATCAGTGAGAGCTATTATCAAAGAGGATGTCAACACTCAACTTCCTCAGGTTCTCCCTCAAGCAGTCTCAGACTTTGCAACTCTTATGATTGAGCCAAACATCACAGAATCACTCGAAACTGTTGTCTTAATAAAGTCTTCCTCTTAACCATAGTCTACTAATGTGGCGGCTGCATCTCTCTCAGAGTTTAAACTCACGAAGATTCGTATGGATAAGATGGAAGAGCACAAATCATATCAAAGTGCTGACTATAAAAGAGAGATTTATGATGCACTGGTCAAATCTTACAACACTGACAAAGATCTATTTGAATCATATGGTAACGTATTCACATTGAAAAGAAGTCGAGATGACAAAGATAAAGATCAAGACCCCTCCGTTGGATTAGACCGAGGGACAAAAAGAAAGAAGTCAAGCAAGGAAGTTGAGTCAGCTAGAGATTCAAGGTCAAAGGAAAAGAAGTCATCAACCACCTCTAAAGGCACCTCCCACTCTCAACATAAGTCTTCTGGCAAGTCTGGCCATGCAGATGAGCCAAGTCATACAGTTGATGACTCGGGAGTGCAACAGAATCAAGAGTTAGACACGGGTTACAATGATGAACAATCCGCTGACAAGGCTGCTTCTAAGGTTGACTGGTTCAAGAAACCCAAGCGACCTCCAACTCCTGATCTTGATTGGAATAAGAGACAACATGTTGACTTCCGACCTCCTCAGACCTGGATTAGTCAAGTTACTCATGCTGAAGAACCTTCTACTTCATTTGATGAGCTTGTGAATACTCTAATTGACTTCTTTGCATTTGTCCTGAATCGGCTCAACATTACAGATCTGAATCAAGCAATTCTGGTTGGACCGGCATTTAACCTACTCAAAGGCACCTGCAAGAGTCGTACGAAATTAGAGTATCATTTTGAAGAATGTTTTAAAGCTGTCAATGATCGACTTGATTGGACTAATCCTGAAGGTCATCAATATCCATTCGATCTTAGCAAGCCATTACCATTGCTTGAAGTTCAAGGCCGTCAAGTAGTTCCTGCTGACTACTTCATCAACAACGACCTCGAGTATCTGAAAGGTGGAAGCCTAAGCAGGAAATACACGAATTCTACTACAATAACCAGGGCTGCTAAATACAATAATATTGAAGGCATTGAAGACATGGTTCCGATGTTATGGAGTCCGGTAAAGGTTGCATATAACAAATATGCCCTTTGGGGAATTTTGCATAGGGGTCTGAAATGACAAAAGTTCTATGAATTTGCAAGATACATGAAGTCCAGGCAAGATGTATACTCTAGAAAAAGAATTATTGCAGTAACCCATGTAAAAGTTATGAAGCAGTATGATTACGGGTATTTGGAAGAGATTGAAGTTTGAAAAGAAGACCAGACACTCCACAAGTTCAAGGAAGGTGACTTCCCAAACCTTAATATGCGTGATATTGAAGATATGTTGCTTCTCTTGGTTCAAAAGAAAATCTCAAATCTTGAAAGAGGTATCATCTTTGACTTGAATGTGGCATTGCAGATGTTCACCAGAAGCATTGTCATTCAGAAGCGGGTAGAAGATCTTCAACTGGGAGTCGAAAGCTACCAGAAGAAGCTAAATATCACCAGGTCTAAGACTTTCATGTCAAATTTCAAGGATAAAAACCGCATACACTGCATATTTAGACCCTAAAGGAGTGATATACAAGGACCAAAACAACAGGAACAACTTGATGTGCGCTGATGAACTCTATAAATTCAGTGATGGTACGCTCACTGAAGTTTCGGGTAGAAACTGTTCTTCATTAATTGCTAAGGAATACTGATGGAATATCTCCAAAGATGAAAATGAGTGGGATTAGACAACCAAATAGGCTCAGGTTATGGATCATGTGTATCGACAAGCAGCTTTATGAGAAGAGGTTGATGCGAAATTTAGAGAAGTTCATTGGTGGAAGAGAATACAGGAATGACCTCAGGATGCTGGAACGGACAATATGATTTTGTCATATTGTGTCCTATCTTATTTCACATGCCCATCTCTGCATAAATAATAATTCTTGTGAATATTTAATTAAATATTGTATACTATAATTAGGCATATATAGTTTTTGAGTATGATTTTTTTCAACAAATTATTCTAAAAAATTCAAAAAAATTTAAATTAACGTACTCAAAAACACCATAATTATTCCCTCATAAATTTAAGGGGAACATTAAAAATGTTTCCTATTAATAGGCTTGTTAATAACGGACATTTTTTTCCAAGATTCATGATTTATTAAATCAATTGATACCAAAATTATCAAGAGATTTGACATTTTTTAATAAGGGGAGAAACATGTGATTAATACTATATGCTAAAGATGTGAATTCAAAGGACCAAGTGCAAAGGTTTTGGATGTGGGGATGGGAAGATTGTCTTCTCCCTTCAAGTGCTAAATGTTTTTTCGAATATCGATTGCAGCATGTTGAGAAGGGAGCACTACAAAAATGGTTTTAAGGATGAATGATAACAAAAGACCGACCTGTATTTAATTATTTTAGAGTTATAAAGGTGGTATAGTGAGTATGGGGGGGGTTATAGTATACGTTCCCACATCCAGCCAAACCAAGAGATCTACCCAGGGACAATCCACTAGATAGTGTAGAATTCCTTAGGCATAATTTAAAAAAGGAGTAAAAGTAAGAATAAGGGAATAGTGCCGACTGAAATGGAGCTAGTACTGGAACAAACCCAACAAGGTACTAATTGATGAAGGGTCTCGGTTAAGCATTGAAGGGGTTGAAGAATGAAAAAGATGTATGGCTAAATGGATGAAAAGAAATAAGCCCTCCATAACACTTAGCAGAAACCGGGTTAATTCATAAACTGACAGAAACACTAACCAGATATCTGGTATTGAAGACAGATAGCAGGTACTCGGCAGTACCGCAATGTACAACCCTCACTAGCCACTCAATGTCTCTCAACAGACTACTTGTTTCATTTCTCACAGAGATTACACACATTTCTATCGACTTTCTCATTCTGAGTTAGTTAGTATTGAAAAGGTGGCAATCAGCTCCAGCCTCCGATCACTAAAACCAAAGGTTCACTATTGAGTCTAGAGCCAATAGAGATCATCTATAAATCTCACTAGGACACTGTTCAAATATATTTGTTGCTCACACATTGTGAAAACAAGTAATAACTTAAGAGTCCTACGCATTATCCTTGTGATTTTGCCAGAACATCAGAGTGATACTAAAGTATTCACAATGACGATGGAAATCTTGCTTGAGTCAACATCAAACAAGCTCTTGGTAGGTGACTTGTGCGGTTCTATATGAATCAAGCTTGTGACAACTAGAAAGAAACGATGGTGCGATTCGACATGAATCAAACTTGTTCCAGTATATGAATTCATAATTGATGAATTTTGAAATGCTTAAAACTCTCGATGTGTCAGAAAAACACTTTGGCAAAAGTGACACTCTATTGATTTTCAAATCAATTTTCGATACAATCGGTGATACTTTGTCTAACTGCTTCACTCATACCGTGTTGTCTGCTTTGAGAGATTCCGTAATGGAGAACGGCTAGTACAACTGGAAAACCCTTCAAGTAAGATTCTTTAGAATCTATCAGATCACCAGGCGGTAATTATTTATACTGATCAAGGGGAATCGTGGTATTTCAACCGTATTTGACAAAGTTACAAAACATTTCGTCCTTATATGTTGAATATCACTAACCGAAAAACCTGGCAGTATTCCCTGATGTGACATCAGCTAGACGGTGGACAGAGTCGGGGA
Source organism: Tanacetum coccineum (assembly GCA_026074375.1). Lineage (NCBI taxonomy): Eukaryota > Viridiplantae > Streptophyta > Magnoliopsida > Asterales > Asteraceae > Tanacetum > Tanacetum coccineum. The sequence continues at coordinate 13,807 of BQNB010036604.1, read as the reverse complement.
TTCATATATGCATGCTTCATGACTACGACCTGATTGTGTTAATAAAGACATCAAAAGTATAATGACATTATGAAAGCTTAATTACATGTTTCAAAAGTCTTTCACTACTCTGATACCGAACATCTTTCTAGAAGTGACAAAGTATTAAAGTTAAAGAATCTCAAGAAATATGAGTTTATTAGTTTTCAAGATAAAGAAAGGTATGAGCATGTCGGTCTAAGTCACAAGATCTCAAGATTACAAGACGGCATAAAGAGATTATGATTAGTTAATGATCTCAAGAAGTTCAAGATCACATTCATGTCAAGTCAAAGAAACAAGCTCCAGCCTAATGTCTAAGATCACTACATCATGATTCACAAGATAAAGTCAAGAAAACAAGTCTGCAAGCACAAGACTGAAGACAAAGCATAGTATGCTAGGTTTAAGTTTTTGTAAAATGGAGTGACCTCCCTTAGGGGGAGATTGTTAAGATCACGAAAAGTATCGGTCACTTCCATTATATCGTTAGATAGCTCGTATAGTAATATTTGAAACCTTAATAGGCTAGTTAGTCCAAGGCCCATGGAAAGCCCATGGATGCCAAGCCCTAACCGGCCATGTATGTAGTATAAATACCCTTTCCATGCCATGGAAAGGGTGGTTGGTTGTTTCATTTCTCACATAGTAATATATTGTTTTCTTTTTCACTTTCTCTCACTAGAAACTTCCTCCCACTCTCTTTCTCTCTCTAGAGTTTCTTCATTTTCGTATATGTGTTTAAGGATTACTAAGATTCTACAATTTATATCTATCCTGCCGATTTTATGCTTGGTATAGTTGTCTTTGTCTTTGATTACAGGTTATATTTGACAAGAAGAAGCTTGGAAGTTCTTAGGAAGTTTCATTAGACGACTCTTGAAGGACGATTTAACCAGTTATCACATGTTTCTTCTCCATTATTAAGAAAACCAAGGGAGTACTAGTTTCTTTTACTTGTTTTCTATTCCCTTAATTCATTTTTACGGGTACTTCTATAGAACATTGGGGACAATGTTCAACTTAAGTATAGAGGAAAAATAAGCCTTAGAAACTATTCTTTCATTTGTCATTTACTTTGTCCTTAAAATGATGGGTAATATATCGAAACATAGCATAAAAAGGTAATTTTAACCAAAATTTAAAATTTTTTATGACACATACCGACGAAAACCGAGTATTATTAGCGTCTCATGGATAGGAATTTATATGACTAGCACAAAAACCCTCAGAATTCCACCCCAAAAATGTGAGGTTCGCCTTTAGATCTATAGGAATTTGAGTATCCATTTTTGATACCCAAGATAATTTACCTTTAACTTGCCGAGTTAAGGAACAAGCGGTCATATGTATCTATTCCGTCGTTACGGATGTGTATGTATTTATCGCCCTTTTCTTACACATTGATATCGGTTTAAATTATATGAGTGTACCGGTAGTATATTAAATTCTAGAACTTGTTTTTGTGATGCATTTCGAGACCGCATAGTGAGTATTAGGATTTTCTAGATAAGAGGCACTAGGATTAACCTATGTTTTAAACCTATAATTGTTATGATGGTCACACCGATCATATAACTATCTCACACCCTTGCGATGCACTCATTTTTAGTGCAGGATACCCCTAGTATAACCCTCTAAGCCTATCCTTTTTCACGGTTCTCATAATTTTCTGGTGGATTCCAGCTTATTAATGAAGAGCATTGTCACCTTTAAACCAATCGTTACACCCAAATCTCCTTAGCCTACCTTGTATGTACTTGCTTTTAGTACATTATTGTTTTAACCCAAGTTAATTATTTGAGTACACGGTTGCTAAGTCCTTATACTTATAAATATAGTTTTGGGACGATTGGGATTCATGGTAGTATTTATTTCGCGGAAGAATGGGGAAGAAAAGTTAAGTCAATACCCTCATATGTTTGTTAGATGATCTCCATGTTATTTTGATCCACCTCAATACGGGTCATTAGTTAGATTGTAAATAACGAGTATGTAAAAGCTCAAGTGTAGGGGTATGTGTTATAAACCCTATGTTATGATGTATTATGTTTGAAAAAAAGAAGAAAAAAGAAGAGAATTATAGAAAAGAAAAAGAAAGAGATTGATATAGAGTTGTGTAGAGTTTATATCTCTTCTTCCGAGTCTTGGCTTAGCAACCAAATCAGCGTGTATTCATATAAATAATTAGCTAACCCTTCCACTCCAAATTCACCCAAATGTATCCTATCCATTTCCGTTTCCATATATGTTATCTTACACCTACATCCCACAACCCTTTAAAAGACCTCTTAGATAGTAATTAATAATGCTTGCGCCTAGCGGTGGAGGTTTTATCCTTTACCAAGCCTATGGTAATTTATATGCTATAATAGGTAATGAGTGTTGATTTTCTGTTTTCCCATTATGTTATAATTTATTATACACCCGAGAGAAAGAGAGAATCCCAAACACTTATGTGAGGTGCTAGTATATACTTTCCGTGCTTTTAGTTATGAGGTCTAGAAGGTTGTGTTGTAAAACACTTTTAAAAAGTAGGTTAAATGACCTTCATATTGTTATTGTCTAGGTAGAAAAGCTCATTTGCTTGAGGACAAGCAAATCCCAAGAGTAGGGGTATTTGATGAGGTGTCATTTTATACACTATTTCGGGGTCATTTAACCCCCTAAATCATGCAAATATGCCCAGATTATGTGCTTAATTATTTTTTTTAGGTTTTTAGCACTTGGATGGCATTTGGAAGAAATACACGTGACTTGGGCTCATTTGGAGAAGAAACAGACAAAACTACGACTCTACACCAAGAGCCATGAAGAATTATTCACTAAGAGCCTGGAGACGGCGTCGCAACCATAAAGTGACGGCGTCATAACATTCATGGTGACGGCATCAGAGATTAAGCGACGGCGTCAGGACGTGGCCGACTTAAAGTGGATCTAGAACCATCTACGTGGCGACGGCGTCAGGAGTACAAAGCGACGCCGTCACAACGATATCTCTATATATACAAAACCGATTTTAGGGTTTTAAGTGTGTAACTTTGTATAATTTTAGGGAGATGATGTGTGTTTTCCAAGCTTTAAATTTATAATAACTAGAAATACCAACTTTTACTAAAAACACGGCACTCGGGAAGTATACATGTTCGTGTATAGTATAGCTTTAGGTAACTCCAGGTCGTTCCACAGGAATTAAAGTTTTCACAGTTTGTAAATAAGGTGCTAAGGTTAATAAGATTGTCACGGATCAAATTAACCAAATCTTGCATATATCGGATATTATAACGAAAGCAATTAAAATATGATTCAATCAAATGATTAAGGTATGTTTGTATAGTCAATGATCACTTGGATAATGAAGTGTTTAGGATAGTGTTTATAAGTTTAGAAAATAGAGTTATCACAAGTTATAAATCCTTTCGGCCTTTAAATATAACTAGTGATTATATTGATTAATAACAACAAATCCTTTCGGCCTTTATAAGTTATTATAACCAATATATTAGGTGGAATGATAAAACATAAGTTTATAAGTATCCTTTCGGCCTTTACACTTAGAAAATCATGTTTAACCATTTCAATAAACACAAATCCAAACGCTCCATATCAAAAATCAAAATAATTCCTAAACAAACATAAGATTACTACTCCATAATCAAACAAGTAACAAAACACATAACATTCATCATGAATTCAATAAAAATCATATTCAAAGGATAAACAAGATTATACCAAATTCCAAAGGCAAAATATGGTGATTTCACATGAATTTCCCAAGAATACTTTATTATATTCAAAGTAAAACCCAGAAACTATGAACAATTCTGTCATAATTGCTTATAGATTTGAATTACACTTCAATGCTAATTCCTTGGATGGATTATAATCAAGAAATTTATGATGGAGAGTGGTAGTAGTAGATGGTGGTTTGAAGGCGGTGTTTGGTTCCTTGGTTTGTCAAGCCAAGTTCACCAAAAACACCCTCTTGGAGTGTTCTAAATGAACTAGAGAAAGTAGTGTGAGAATGTATGAGATATGAGAGGCAAATGGGCCTTATATAGGCTGTTTCGGGGGCCAAGTCCGGCGCACTTACAAATAAGTGCGGCGCACTTGAGGTGTAAATGTTGTCTTCATTAAATGCCCGACTTTTTAGTTCTGATGGAAAAGTGCGCCGTGCTTTTTTACAAGTGCGCCACACATTTGGCATTTCTAGTACTTGGTATTACGCAAGGTTGTAGACAACTTAATTCTCTTCGCGTAGCCGCTTGAATCAACTAAAACGGAGTTCGTATGACTGAGTTATGATCAAAACAGTTAACAAGGCTAATTAGACAGAAAGTGAGCCGGTCTTTGGGCAAGTGCGGTACACTCTTGGTATTTTTAGCAAGTGGCCTTTTTCAAAGTTGTAGATAATTAAATTTGATTTCCGTGTCCGCTTGAATCAACTCAATCCGAGTTCGTATGTTCCAGTTATGGCCAAAACAGTAGACAGTTGTCGGGGGATCTTTATCTTTAGTTTACTTCTTCGTTTAAGCTTCTTATCTTCGTGTATTCTTTTGTTTTCTTCCACGACACATACCTAGAACATTTAATATTCAACGTGAGTGGAGTAGGTTTGTCACAGTAGCTAAACAAGCAATAGATCTTTACAGTGTAAACTTTGATCAGTTGTATGCTTTCCTTAAACACAATGAAAAAGATGCTAAAGAAGTTCGAGAAATGCGACAACGATTCCCGGAAACAACTTCTTTTCTCGGCAATACTATAACCCACCTCCTTATTCAACTGCTCCAAGTAGATACAATATCAACCATATCAAAAACTACCAATCAGTGTCACATCTCACTTTTAAAGATATGCACCTTACATTTGTTCAACAACCACCTATATTTCAACCTAATACCGGATTTGTTGCACCAACCTTTCTTCCAACAGATGATCCTATAGCAAGTCTCAATAAAGCTATGGTCTTCTTTAGTTCGGCATATAACATAAAATATCCTCCCACAAATAACTAATTACGAACTTCGTCTAATCCAAGAACTTATGCTACAATTTAAAACGTTAAAATAAAAAAAAATATAAAAAAAAAAAAAAAAAAAAAAAAAAAAAAAAATGGCCAAGTTACGGTTCAGAATGTTCAAGGTAGACAGTCTCAAGGTTATGCGGGCAATGCTGGAAAGAATCAAGCTTCAGGAGCAAGGGTTGTCAATACAGTTGGAAATGCAAGGGAAAATAAACCAAGGGTAATCAGATGTTATAATTGCAATGGTGAAGGTCATATTGCTAAGCAGTCTACTACTAAGAAAAGGGTGAAAGATTCTGAACGGTTTAAGGATAAGATGCTACTTGCTCAAGCACAAGAAGTAGGAGTTGTATTGAATGATGAACAACAGGATTTCTTAGCTGACAGTTTGGAAAAAACTGATGACTGTGATGATCTCCAGTTACAAGCTACAATAAATTTCAAAGCAGACCACGTTGATGCATATGATTCAGACTGTGATTACGCTGGAAACCTCCACATGTTTACGGCGTATCCAATACCATGGTTACGCTGCAAACCTTTTCTGAAAACTAAAAATAAGTTTGAAACCTTTTCAAAAAACTATGTACAAGAAAATGAACTTTGTGGGTGTGTTCCCTGGAAACCATCACGAGACTTCACTCGTCCACTGGGACAACCATCATGGTTTTTAAAAGGTTGTTGCTATGCTAAATGCAACCGTGCATTCATAAGAAAGTAAGGTAATTGTAGTGGTATATTTATTCAATGAATGTTAAAAGGCTATATTGTTGGTCTAGTGATTTCAGGGGAGGAAACGAGGTTGTTACTAATAGTCAAACTGCAAGAATTGGTCAAACTATTGCTTATTTTTATTCAGAGAGAGAGCAAACACTCAGGGGAGTCTTTTGCTATTATTCTCACTCTTATTTCATTTATTTATTTTCCTTCAAATGTCACAATAGAGACATTTTACCAAAAACAAGTGGGCGGGGGGGGAAGGGGTGGGGGTGGGAGTAGAATTACCGCTTCTTGACCTATATGTGCCTTCGATTACTAGTTTTTTCTTTGAAAAATAGGTACCAATTTTAAAAATTTTGACATTTTTTTCTTACTAAACTAGAATAAATCTTTGCTGAGCACATTATTATCCTGTAATTAATTTGGTGAGATTAAGCCTAATATTCCGTTTTCATATATTATACATAAAATCCACCAAATACATAAGAGTGCCGGTAGTATTGTAGACTATAGTAGAAACTGGCCTTGTTCATCTTGTTAATAAGACCTAATTGGGTTAGTTGGAATAGGACTGTTTAAATGGCAACCATTTTAGGAAGATAACCAAAAAGCCTTTTTGTGTGTGTGTTTGTCGGCTTGTCACACTGACTGGTAGACCCTCCCGTGTGTTGTAAAATCCTTTAGTTTGCACTCTCTACCAGAGCAAGATACCTAGTTCACTTGTCCAGCCAAACTCCTATTTTAAACCATATATGTTTCGTTACACCATTTCGCCTTAGCCGACCCTATAGTCTTTATATTCTTTGTTTTGAAATCTCTGGCTATTTAAATCCATGGTTCGGGGGAATAGGAACGAGAATTGGATGCATTCGTGGAATACCAATCAGTTATGATCTATAAAGACCCCCATGTATCTCCAATTCGACTGTTGTTCATCTTATGTGGGGCCATGTGCGTATATATGGATGGTTGCGGAGCAATATTAAAGATTTATAAAACTCCTGTTAGCATTTTCATATTTATCAAGAAGAAAATGTAGAAAAGAGGGTGGGCAACTAAAAAGCCACCATGTGGCTAAAAAAATGAAAAGAATGGTTGGCAAAATAAATAAAAAATCAAGCTAGTTAAGTATCCAATATTGATCCAAGCTCCATATCTTCAAGTATAAAGAATGGAGCTAGCAGACCTTTTTAATGATCAGGTTTTTTCGAACTCCGACTTTAGACCTTGGAATGCGACAGTAGCTAGTTATGACCAATTCTTAGTATTCTTTAGACTATTTGTTTCGTTGTTTTTATATTAAGCATCCATTAAAGTGTATCCCATGGTCTATCCCTTAACCTTTATATCACCAATAACTTTTTCGTGAGGATGAGTGATTTTTATCTTTATCTTAACTAAACCATTTAGTTAATGAGAGTGTGTGTTTTTATCCCTTTGTCGTGAGGGTGTTCAGCTCGTTGTTTCTAGCATAAGTTGTTTATAGATTCAATTCTCCTAGTTAAAATTGTGGAAATCTGTATATAAAGATTATTCGAAACGGTTCTACTTTGAGGGCAAGTAGCAAGTAGATGTCAATAGGGGGGGGAATTTGGATAACACCAATAATTGATACCACTTTTAATATTAAATCCTTATAAAATGCTTTCAATATGCTATGACTATATGACAAATGTGTACTTAATTGTTAATATTTTGTTTTCAAGGACCAAGTGAGCAATTTAGATAAATGACAAGGAACTCTTGGACAAGAATGCTCTAAAGTGAAGAGTCCAAGGCAGAGTAGTTTTCGGCGTAAACACCCGAGGGATTACGCCACGTCGTAACATACTCTAACGAAGAATGAGTTCAACACTCCCTTTTATAGCGTACCTTCTACAGCGTAAAGTGTCTCCAAGTTAAGCCTCAACATTCAAAATTACAAGTGATTGATGTAGTTGACTCCAGCGTTCGGAGTACCATGGCAACAAGTTAAGCCGTGTAACATATTTATTTGCCCTAGAAGATTGGATGCATATGTAGCAAGGTTACGGCGTAACATCCCATAAGGATTACGCTGTAAACCTTTCGAAGCCTATAAATAGAGGCCTCCTTTGGCTCATTCAGCATCACTCACCACCACCACTTCACACACATTTAGGGGTGAGGGTGGGGGAACCAAACCCATAAGGTTCGAAGATTTATTAAAGGTCCAAGGGAGAAAGAAGAAGAATAGCATACTTATTGTTTTTAACTGTCACACCCCGCATAAGGCGGAATCTCGCCAAGGTTTAAAAACTTATGGAATATAGTTACAACACACTCTGTTTCTACTTTAGAGATACTAAAAAGGAAAAGAAATAATAACGGGGACACTTTGTTCATAACAACTACCCAAAACAAGATAATGGAGTTGCATTATTAAGTAATGTCATACACGCGCAAAGAATTATCCTAACAATTAAAGCAATACAATCGCAAACAAATTATCCATCACAATACATAAGCCTAATCAAAATGAACAATAAAGAGAGTACCTTAATGCAAATCCTAAGGTTGTCTCTCTAGCACTTCTCCTAGCATCTTTAGTATCACGCTGATTTCCGAGGAAAATTTGAGGCTTAAACGTCAACATAAAGGTGGTGTGAGAGTCATAGGTTTGGGCATCCAAAAATTTAACCACAACATACAATGGATAAAAAAAAAACATGGCAGGACAATAAGTGAGCTATCATACAAGCTAACATGCATAAACAATCCAAACATACCAACATCCAAAGGTGTGCTACGTGGCCATAACCACCACATAGTCTTACCACTACCAAGGTGTGCTACGCAGCTCGTAGTCTTACCACTACCAAAGGTGTGCTACATGACCACTCCGGATACATGCAGTCTTACCACTACCAACCTTGCATACTGGGATCCACAATATCAAGACACAATCATCCACAAAATCAAGAATCATACCATATCACTGTACATGTAGCACGTAAAACATTACAATAGCCACATTTTGTACACGCATTCAGAACCAAAGTAATCACAGTTAATTTCAACACTTCAAGCCATTTGCATCATTTTCACCCCAATAAAATCATAAGAAAAGAGGGGCTATGAAACTCACCTGATCGCGCAGCTACAAGTAACACAAACTCCTTCCTTAAACTATACACAATAAAAGCTCATGTTACCATCGGTAAGCTAAACGCTTAATCCAATATAACAACCCTAATGATGGACTAATATCATCTATACTATATGTAAAGACTCTCTACCATCATTTTATATCTTCATTATATCTTTTATTTACTTTTTACTTTTATTTTAAACACTTACAACTTTCTGCTCAAATGCAGAATTTTTACCCAACTTGCACGACCCAAAACCCATACCAAAACGCATCCATAATTCCCACAAAAATTCACACATGACCCCACATGTGTATATTAAGTTCCCTCAGAAGCCCATGCATCCATTCAATGCATAAGTATACCTTTGAAAATCAAACTTACAAACTGGTCACTTTCGGATCTGATTGCACACTAAAAAGTTTCGACTTCAAAACCCAACTTAAAATTAATTTTAGCCTTAGCCCTTTTAGGGTTTCTTAATAGACATATGAAAGTTACTTTCTGTAAAAGGGCTTAATTTAAAACACTTCTTAAGTAGGGTTTTCACCTCACTTAAGTTGACTCAAAATTCGTCTGAAAACACAGTTTTGACAACGAATCTTGTAACCATTATTTAACTGACTTCCCGACCTCAAAAACTGTTGAGGCCTGATTTTTTGAAAAGAAGATTCAAAATGCTACAGTTTAAAAAAAAGAATCATGTCGTTTGCATTCTCCATCATGGAGAAAAACGTCAATCAATCTGACCTAAATTCTGCTCATCAATATAACATCAATCCATGCAAACCCTAACCTAAAATTGCATGGATTCCTCCCTAATTCAAATCTAATCAACATACTAACATTAATTACATAATAAATCTGATTTTTTTTATTAAACCTAAATCCATCATTAATCATTGTTACATAGTAATTTAATGAAAGACTTAATTAAAATTTAGGGTTTTGAACACTTACCTTAATTGAACCCTAGCAAAACTTTTTTTTTTCTTGATTGCACCGATCGACAGCCTTAAGGAGGAGATGAGAAATAATTTTTTGTGTTTGATTTGTATTTAAAGGCTATATTTACCTTGTAGGATAAGTTTAACACAAGTCCTAATCATAATACAATTGCTTTACCCCTTTTTTTTCTTTTGGCCGATCGGTTTGCATGTATATATATAAATATATATATATTTTTTTTAACTTTATTAATTAACTTGAAATTATCATTACCTTAATTTCCTACAGAACCTAAGTCATTTTAGCTATACCTTTTTATTAAAACGTAAATTACCGCGCTTTCTAAAAATATAATTTCACTTCTAAAAAAATTACACTCTTTCATTTCTAGGCTCACTTTCTAAGTATGGAAAGTTACACATAACTTCCATATTTCTTTTCACACTTGCTCATATTCTCATGCTCATACGATAAAATGATCATTTTAAATTCTTAAATGATCATATTCATACTCATTTCAAATCAAATAATCACCAAAACACATAAGATCACACAAAATAGCACAAAATTAGAATCTAGAAGCGCATTCTAACCTGATCAAACCATGGTTGTCACACAAATGATACCTTGGAATATACCATATAGATGCCAAAATATTTAGCTAGAGGAGGGGGAAAATGAATTTCAAATTTTGAATGTTGAAGTGTTAAAAATTTGGGGTATAATCCAAAGGTGGTGAATTTTAGGTTTTGCATGCATGCATGGAATGTAAAATGCAAACATAGAAGGTTTACCTAAAAATCATAAATGTAAATGTACATGACATATGTAACATTTTTTTGATGTTCATAACATACATGTCATGTGTAGACTACACTTAGTCTAAAGTTGGTGTGCATCAAAAGACGTT
>BQNB010036603.1:12798-50004 GCA_026074375.1 Tanacetum coccineum | reverse complement strand
ATATGGGGCGTCCCATATGATATAACTATGGATAAATTTTATAAACTTTGGTCATTGAAAATAGAAATAAGCATTTGTTGAAGCGTAGAAAGGTTTTGGTGGTTCCGGGTATGCCTAAACGTAATTTATCGCGAAACGTATACACTTTACGTATCCGATAAAAATAAAATGAACAAAGACCATAATTATTCTCAAAATAGTTATTTAATACTTGATTGATGTAAACATTTAATCGTTTGATGCCCGTTTATATTGAACGATAATTTTTAGCTTACGCGATTTAACTTAACGATTACGATTTAAAACAAACGCGTACAATACAAAAGATACATTGTGGATTTATTGACGGCGTCAATGACCCTAAAACACGGGGTGTTATAATGGGGGTTATTGCAGTTTTCACACTTACAATATCAAATTTCTTGAGTATCTCAGCTACATACTTGTCTTGAGATATGAAGATTCCTTCCTTGTTCTGTTTGACTTGTAATCCTAGGAAAAATGTGAGTTCACCCATAGAACTCATCTGAAATCTGCTTTTCATTAAGGCTTTAAACTCATCACACCAAGACTTTTTGGTAGATCTAAAAATGATATCATCAACATACACTTGAACCAGCATGATATCCTTCTTGTCCCTTTTAATAAATAAAGTCTTATCAATAGTACCTCTCTTGTATCCATGCTTCCCTAAAAATGTTGATAGAGTAGCATACCAAGCTTTAGGAGCTTGATGTGGTCTATACAAAGCTTTGACCACCTTATAAACCTTCTTAGGGTGATCAGGATCAATAAATCCAGGAGGTTGTGAGACATAAACCTCTTCATCTATAGTGCCATACAGAAAGGCACTTTTTACATCTATTTGGTATATGAACCATAAAATGACAGCTAAATGCTAAAAAATAATAATAGCTTCTATTCTTGCCACAGGAGCAAAAACCTCATCATAGTCAATACCCTCTTCCTGCGTGTACCCTTGGGCTACCAATCTTGCTTTATTTCTAACAACCACTCCTCTTTCATCTCTTTTATTTCTGTTAGACCCTTTTGTACCAATTTCCTTCATTCCGTGAGGTAATCTACAGAACCCATACTATTGTTAGCTTAAACTGTAAAACTCCTCATGCATGCTGAACCTAACTGTTATCTTGTAGAGGCTTTAGAAACTCTTTTTAGGTTCCTCCGGAGATAGAAAAACAAGCAAACAAACAATGTTGGTTGATCTTTGTGATGTGTCTTTGCTGCTTTTGATATAGTGAAAAGTGCATGAGCTCCTGATTTTTGCAGCCACTTTGCTTTTAGTTTGACCACAGCTGACTTAGGATCACCAAGTATTTGACTTTTCAGGTGATATTGTGAATCCTACGAGTAGGCGTGGGACTGACTTTTGTTTCAGTGGGTAAGCTGTGAAGTCAGTTATATACCCTATTCATATAAGATGCCTCATCAAATATTCCTGTCTTAGACTGTGAAAAAATTTTGAAGCTCTGGCAATAGGTGAATCATCAGGATCAAGCTTACGAGTATTAACTTGGTACACTACCAGGAGTTACTGAAAGGAAGTATTGGTAAGAGTTGTTTTCAGATGCTGTCCCTAAATGCTTTAGATCATTTCTTCCAACTCACTTCTAAAGTTAGAATCTTAGGATTATCTCTGAAGTGTCAGTAGTAGAAGCTCATTCTCTTGTTGAGGTTCTGTCAAAATCTCCTCTTTCAACTTTTTCTTTAGTATTCTTTACAGCTGAAGGCACAACAATAAGCTCTGCATCCTCATCTTTTTCCTCAGAAGCATTAGCATTTAGAGTTTGTAAAGTACATGCACTGTTAGTTACTTCTGAAGCACTTGCATGTGGGTTAGCTTGATTCTCCAAAGATACAGGAATATAGTTCCATAGGACTCAGATAAGCATAGTCAATATCAAACATCCATTATTATCCTTACTCGTTTGACATTAGGTTGATCTTCAAGTGAAATTGACATGCCGATTTACTTCTACTCTTTTTGTTTATAATTATAAACCCTATAGGCTTTGCTATTTAGTGCGTAACCCAACTAAGAAAACCCTCATCACACTAAGAGTATCTAAAATTGTAAATGACACCCAAAAGGTCTTAATGTAGCTATAATTGGTTTGTGGCCTTAACAAAAAGCTATCGAGAGTTTTGTTTAAGGTTTAGGCAATCTTACCTATTAAGATTAGACAAGCGGTACTAAACTGCGTTGCCCTTACGTAGTTGGTAAAAGTGAGTATGCTAGCAGTAGTTCTAGCTGGCCTCAATTAGAGTCCTTGTTCATTCTTTCAGCAACTCCTTCTGATTGTGGCTGTTCTGTCAATGCTATATCTCTTGTTTTATTCCCTTGTTTCCACTAGATTCAAGCATATCTCTATTCTTAAAATTCAGTGCCATTATTGATCTAATGTTTTAACCTATGATTAAAGTGTTTCAATCTGCATAATGAAGTTCCTAAGAAATGCACTTGTTTCATCCTTAGAGGCAAAAAAGAATACCCAACTAAATCTGGTCCCAATCATCAGTAATCACAGGCAATACTTGCATGATTAATGTTTTTTACGAAGTAGGTCAAAAAAGATCCATAGCAGGGGATGTAATGGCTTAGTGATTAATCTTTCATAATTTAGCCTTGCAGGAGGCCCTTGTGTTGTTACCTTTATGCAACATGGTAATCCCTGAAGCATCTGCTAATTGAAGCTTACTTCTAATAGATGCCTCAGTGATTGTATACTCAATAGTACCAACTCTTATTCTTCATTTACTAGTTATGTAGCCTTTGCTACCTCCAAAGGTAACAGATCCCCTATTGAATTCTTTAAAATCCTCTAGTTGATCCTTGTTACCTGTCATGTGCCCTGAGCATCCACTATTAAATATACCTCTATCTACCATGTTCTTGAGTGGATGATCCTGCACATAAAAAAGAGAAATTAGTTTCTCTTAGGGACCCAGGCCTGTACAGGCTTGGGTCTGCCTTGTGGACCTTTTGTAATCACAGTTCTAATAAAAGTTGGTCCATCATTACAATTAGAGTTTGGTCTAGTAGGTCTCTAATTATAACCTGCTGAGGTCTTAATAGCAATTCCCCAATTTCCCTTTTACAGCATGAGAATGAGACATTTGTGCTGTATTTTTTTTTTGCAAAAGGTCTTCTTACAGATGAATATGAATAGAAAAGTTACTTCTTTGATTAAACTTATTCACTTGTGGTCTTTCAGAACTAAAGTTGGGTGTGTTACTGGTAGGTACTGGCTGTTTAAGTCGAACAGAATTAACATTAAAACTACCAGTGTTAACATTTGACCAAACAAAATTAACATTTTGCCTAACAGAATTAATATTTGTCTGAACATTATTAACATTAGGCCTAACAGAATTAACATTTGGCCTACCAGAATTGAGTATTACTGATCTAGGAACAAAATGATTAGCATGTATTGAACAAATTGATTGCATGATTAATCCCTGTTTGCATTAGTCCAATACTGGTTTACCACTCCCATTACAGTAATAAAAAAACCCTTTGTGTGTCTTAAACCAGACCTCTTTGCCATTTTCTTTTCATAATAGTCACAATCTTTGATCAAATAACTAGCTGCCATATGGGGGGGGGAAAAAAAAAATTTGGGGGGGGGGGGGGGGGGGGGGGGGGGGGGGGGGGGGTTTTTTACAAGGGGGGTATTAAAAAAAAAGGAAAAAAACATATATATAATATATATTAATTTTTTTTTAAAAAATAATAAAAAATTTATAAAACAAACATAACACTTTTTTCCTTGATGAAAGAGTACCCTTCACAATAGTTTCTCTGTCCATCTTTTCATTCTAATTCGTTCCTTTAACTTCATGTGTCTCTGATCTTTTGATTGTTGCCCTAGGAGTTTTTATGTGTGTGAACACAACTAAGTTCAACCTCCTTGATTTTGTGGCAGACAAACCACCTTTTTTTTCATTTGTTGTAATAGGTTTAGACACATACACTTCTTGAGGTACTCTTGAAATCTCAGATTCAAGATCAACAGAATGTTTAGAGGAAGTTCCAATAGATCATGCACTGTCATTAGATTGACAAGTAGAATATTTACTGGATCTATCATCTGATACACTGGGTTCAGGCTCTTGGGGTCCCTTTTTACCATAAACATACAAAGACTCATCAATTTCTTCTTGTGGTGTAGGAGTATAATCTCCACTTAAGGGATGTGGAACACCTTTAAAATTATTAGTTTTTATAAATCTACTGTACAAAGGTTTTCCAACTGAGTCCTCTTTTGTACAATTAAAAACAGAAAAATTCATTTCTTCCTCATAACTTAGAACCTCATTATCTGATTTTATTTCATACCCTAAGCCAATTTTACTACTTGAACTCATGCCAGAATTAATTAATCTCTAAAGATTCTTGTGAAGGAATCTTTCTCATGAATCTAATGTTTTTCTGCAAATGTTCCTTTTTCTTTACAGCTTTCATTCCAATACTCCTATATTATTTTAAGCATTTCATCATTTCATATATTTCATTTGCCTGAAATGTAGCTTTTCATTTACACGAAAGTTGCTTTTTTTGAAAAGTAACAAGTTGAGCTTCTATTTTTTTAACAGCTTGACTATAGGAAGTATTTGTGCTCTTGATCACCTAACTGATCATTTGTTCATCACACCAATGTTTTATGGTATGTAATTGAATCTATGCACAGTTTTAGAACACAAAGATACCTCACTACTGGAGCTGATAGCCATGAGTGCATGATTTGTCTCTTCATCTTCAGTGTGTTCTCCCCAATTGACAATACCATCATCCATTGTCAGCAATCCCATCTGATTCTTCTCTTGCTTTCCAGCTTCTTGGTGTTGATAAAAAGAGTCTCTCTTCTTCTTTCCATCATGTGTCCCTTTTGCTGTACATTCCCTAGCAAAGTGACCAGTGTTGTGACAATTGAAGCATTCAAGCTTCTTTTTGTCAAAGCCAACAGGTGCTTTTCCATCAACACGAACTCTCCTTCCTGTTTTCTTATAGAACTTCTTCATTCGATACAATCATGCTATCTGCCAGTTTATGTCCATCTCTTCAATGTCCAAGTCATCAATCTGTTCCAGGTCTTCATGAAGCAAGTCCCAGTCCTCTGATTGTTTGGCAAAGAGGGAATAAATAACTTCATCAGCAAAACCAGCAAGAGCTTCTTTTTCTGGAGTATTGGTTGAAGAAGTAGAAGGAGTGCAAGTACTGTAGGTACTAGTAAAACCAGACTTAACCTTATTAGTGCTGCTTTTGCTTTGTGAAACAAAAGCAACATTTTAGGAGCACTTGAATATGTTTACTGTGCACCTTGGATTTCCTGCACAAAAACCCTAAGGTTATTGTACAGATCATCAATAGTTAAAGTGTCAACATCTGGTTTAGTTCTCATAGTCATTGTTGTAACATCCGACAATTTTTGGAATTTTAAATGACTATTTTAAACTGTGACTTTTCAGGTCCGATTTTACTTTTTGGACTTTTGATCTTTTAACGTCACATAAAAACAATTACTGCGTAACTGGTAAAATTTTCGGAACATATTTCAATAATAAATCATATTTATTATTACATACCTTGAGTACAAACTTATATATATATATTTTTTACTTATTTGACTTGAAAACGAGAAAATATAGATTTTATTCCTAAGTTGACTTATCAAAAACGACTCACTAAATCACGTTTTCACAACTCGGTCTCTAAAGCAATTTGATGTAAAACGAAATCCCGAACAACTTTTTAGTTTTGACCGAGACACGAAAACAAGCAGAAAATGACTAAAATAGCCTCGCAAAATTTTGGGACGCTTATCAATTCACCGAACCATAAGTTTATCAATTCATTATTTACATAAATTGGGACGCTTCTTTATGCAAATAATAAATTATAAATGAGTGGGCTTAATGGTATCCAATATGACACGAGTATGAACTCGAACCCGATAATCACCGGAATCCGTTAAAAAGGTTTAGAAGCACAATAGTGTCTTGCCACTCAGCAGAATCTTAAGGTCTCACTTGAGCTACCTTATCTCATTCTTAAGTTATTATTTTACCGTTGCTAATCCTCACGATCATGAACTGTTTGTAGAGCTAACCGACTTGTGCACACTTGAGCTAATGGAGTTGATTCATCTTCGAACTAACGACTGAGTACCGTATTCCGCCATCTACCGCATAAGCTCTTCCAAGAGATCCTCCCCTATGTCGAAATTTATTTTAGGGATACTGTTTCTCGAAATGTCCTCATTTTCGGCATCCCATCACCATTTGTTATAGTTATTGATGTTATGGTCGCTTCTGACTGCCGGTCCCCTGGAGCGGTCCCAGCCGGTACAACTTTATCCAATAGGTAATGCAACCCTCCTTAAACCAGATAAACACCTACCGGCGAAACAGATAGTCGAACTATTCATTTCGGGCCACTAGTACGAAGACTTAGGCCGCGATACATCCTGGAACTGCCAAGTAAGTTGGGTACTTACATCCAAAGCCACATTGATGTGAATCATCGAACATTACAGATAGCAGAAAAGAGACTCCGTCATGGAACAGTTAAAACTTTATACAGACACACTCACGTGACTACACTTTCTTTTGATGATTTCACTATTAAGAGACTTTTTTTTACACGGTTATATCAGTCATAAGATCTGTAGTGATATTTTTTTGAGATACCCATTTTGATGGATTAAATATCCTGGTCAAACTTAGCCATTTGTTATTTTTGTATTGGAGAAATGTCAAACATCAAAATTTTGCTGAATAAAGTTATCATCGTCTTGTTTAAAACTGGTTATAAATCTTAAATCTTTTCTTGGTCACACAAACGGTTAACACAAATTAAATCTCGGGACGAGATTTCTTTAAGAGGTAGGTACTGTAACATCTGACAATTTTCAGAATTTTAAAATACTATTTTATAACTGTGACTTTTCATGTTCGATTTTACTTTTTGGACTTTTGAATCTTTGTTAAACGTCACATCAAAACAATTAACTCGTAACTAGTAAAATTTTCGGAACATATTTCTATAATAAATTATATTTATTATTGCATACCTTGAGTACAAATTTATATATTTTTTTTACTTATTTGACTTGAAAAAATAGATTTTATTCCTAAGTTGACTTATCAAAAATGACTCACTAAATTACGTTTTCACAACTCGGACTCTAAAGCGATTTGATGTAAAACGAAATCCCGAGCAACTTTAGTTATTTGACCGAGACAACGAAAACAAGCAGAAAAATGACTAAAAATACCTCGCTAAATTTTGAACACAACGCGGACCGACCCAAGAATAATAAATCATTTTAATTATCACTTTTTATTAAATAAAAATATTTAATAAATTAGTTAATATTTTATCCAATAGCGTTTATTTAAAAACGCGAACGCAAGTTAAATAATTTAAAAATACAAGTCTCGTGAATACTCATTTTATAGGAAAAATGATTTGAAAATCAATGGGCGCAAGTTTTCGTATTTTAAATCATCCGTTAAGTGGCCTAAACGAGACCCGAACCATTAATTTACAAAAGTTACACCTTTGGTCCCTGAAACAATATTTACAACACAAACCCTAAACTATTAATCACTTATCATTTTTTTTGAAACTTTTCTTTTGTTATAAATATAGAACATTAGGGTTCATTTTTTTTATAAACCTAAATGATATACATCCTCCCCCTCTCTCTCTATAACAATCCGACGCCTCCCATTTTTCCCGGCCATTATCCGGCGATATTTCCGGCCACTCCAGCCGAGCCACGCCACCCTCCACCATCATCCACATCACCACCGAATCTATCATCAACACCATATCACCATCTTCACCACCTCCGCAACCCATTTCCTCCGCACCACCACCATCGTGGTCATTTCCTCCGCACTACCACCTTCACCTCCATCTCCACATCACCTTGTCACCACCACCATCCTTACCCCCGCTGCCACACCGAACCAACATCATCACCACCTCTATCCAGCCCACCATAGGGCGCGTTGGGTTTGACAGAGACGAACCACAAGGGTGCGTCGGGTCTGTCTCAAACCAAAAAGGGCGCGTGCGGCTTTATATAGAAACAAAAGGGTGCGTGTGGTTATATACAGAAGGGTGTGTTTGAGGTTTATAACACCACGAGGGGCGTTTGTTTCTGGGTTATGCAACGCATAGGGTGCGTTTGATGCTCGGTGCAAGCCAAGAATAGGGTGCGTCTGTTTGGTGGCTAACACAAGGGGTGTTTGCTTTCCAAGTCAGCAAGTAGGGTGCGTTGGTATGTTGTTATACCCAGCCCTAGGATGCGTTTTGGTTTAAGCTTGCACCAGCAGGGTGCGTTTGGTTTTGGGTTTAACACGAGGGGTGTGTTCGTTTGAATCGATCCCAAGCCTCGCTAAACGTATCAAGTTGGTGAAGCTCCGAGAATCCATGATGTGGACATGCTCGGAGAAGATCTTTGAATCGATCCCAAGCCTCACTAAACGACTCGTCAAATCTTTGTTTGAAATTAGTAATTTCGTTCCGAAGATTTGTCGTTTTAGAAGGTGGGAAAAACTGATTGATAAATTTAGCAACGAGGTCATCCCATGTCTGAATTGATAGAGGGGTTCTTTCTCATAGCCATGATTCGGGCTGCCCCTCGAGAGAGAAAGGAAAAAGCATCAACTTAATTGAAGTTGTTAGGACAATAGGATAACTCAAAGTAGAGGTTAGATTTTATGAAGTAACGATGTGGGCATGTGGGTCCTCTTTGTCATGTCCGAAAAACTGCTTGTTCTGGACAAGAGTTTAGAACCCAGCTGATCTCAAAATTTGCTGCAGTCAAATTCAGACAAACAATTGGCAACATCCTCGTATCCCTGCATGTGGAGCCCTGGAGGCAATTCCTGCCATAGTACGATTATTCAGCATCGTAATATGGGAAAGTTCAACAAGATTCGGAGGAACTTGTTGTTGACGTAGACGACGAGCTTGAGAACGAGTGCGCATGCACTAAAATAGAGAACAAGAAGAGTATTTTTGGTTTTTTTAGTTTATTCACAATCTATTTTAAACGGACAGGAACCTAAAACTAGACAACTTGAACCCAAATAATCAGAATACTTCACGGTAGCTCCCAAAAAGCAATACAATCAGGTGAGCGGAGGAGTAGGAATAGCGCGAAGCTTATTTCTCCTTTCGGGTTGTAGTTCCTTGGAACAACCCTCCTTATACCCACTTTATAGTTTGTATTTCTTTTTGAGATGAGCCGTACCTTGTAAACGACACAATTGGTAAGTTTTAAATCTTTGATTCGAGTTGGGAAATTTGTATTGTTCCACACGTTAGGAACAATTGATAAATTTGGAGTTTATTTTATTTATATATTTTTATGAATTTTTTTTTTTTTTTTTTTTTTTTATATTTTTGATTTTTCTTTGGCTTTTGTATGATAATTATACTAAAAAAATTGAAAAATATTTTTGTACTTTTTATGTTTTTGTAAAGAAAATATTAACAGATAAATACAAATTATCAAAAATAACGATAATCGTTTCACAGCCTCCCCGGCAACGGCGCCAAAATTTGACTCGCGTGTTCTTACACCTTTTTATATATAAATAAACATAAACATATATAAATATATAACAAGGATCAGAATCCGCGAGACCAAGTAAACCGGAAGCAGTATAGAGTGTTCCCGGGTCGTTATGTCCCAACGAGGCTAGAGATGGAAAATCGCAAGACGATTGATGATTTGTGTTTGAATGTCACAAGGAATGATTGGGCACTAAAACTAATAAAAATAAGCAAAAGCACATAAAAATAGCAAAGAAAATAAGCTAGAACAAGAATAAAAACTAGGAATACTTAAAACTTTTACACTAAAGCACAAATAAGCTCAAATAAACTTAAGACAAATCAAATAGGCTAAACTAACTCTAAATAAGCAAATACAAAAAACAATTAAGCTAAATTAACAAGATAAACACAACAGTACTAACAACAGTACTAACAGTGTTAACTAACAGGTATTGAACTAGACTTAGTACTGAGCTAATGCTAAAGTTAGTAATGTTAGCTTATAAGGTTAGTACTGCTAGGCTAACAAACTTAAAGAATATAAATAAGGAAAACAAGCTAAAACAGAAGTTTACCTAACCCTAATAAGCACTTAGTAATTGGAATAAGCAACTATAATAAACTAAAATGATAAATAAGTTACAAAACTAAAACTGATAAACTCTTAAAATACTTTGAAAAAGGAAAATAAGCTTACCCTTAAAGAAAGTAAAGGAAAATGGTTTAATATTCTCTAAAAAGCTAAGGAAATCTGAAATAAGCAGAGATAATAAGCTGATAAGCTAAAATGAACTACCAGTATTAACTAAAATAACTACCAGTACTAACTTTAAGTTAGTACTGCTAGTGTTGAGTTAGTACTGTTCCTAAAATGAACTAGCAGTACTAACTTGGAGTTAGTACTGGTAGCTTTAAGTTAATACTGCTCCAAAAGTGAACTAGCAGTATTAACTTATAACTAACAGTTTTAACAAGTGAACTATCAGTACTAAGTAAGAAAGTAAAGTAAACACTTTTCAACTAGCAAATAAGCAAAATAAGCACTTAAAACAGTTCTGCAGAAAATAAGAACAATAAGGAAAAGAAAAACTTACAACACCCTTGCTCAAAACAGGGTCAAACAGAGAATCTACAAGCTCTAGCTTGTATAAAACAAGCTAGTGAGAGTCCATAAGCCCATCCAGAACTGGCTTATCATCCATAACATAAGCTGTGGTATATTTGAGAGTGATATTTGTGATTTTCTCTTTACTACTTAACTTTTTCTCTTTACTTAATGAAAACAGCTTATGAGTAAGCTGTGGTGAGATGATTTTAAACACAAAACAATATGATTAAGAAACTTAACACTGGTATTGTAAATTGACTTACAAACTTCAAACTTGCATTAAAACTTGGAAATGTTACAAAGCTGAAAGTAAAAGCTGTAAGTTACTTTGAAATTTAAGCTTAAGATTAAAAATTAATTAGTTGCTAAGAAAACAAAAAACTAGATACCGTAAAGGTTTACAAAAAGCTCTATTTTATAGCCGAAGTCTTGGACTTGCAGCTTGTGCTTCTTTGGAGAGCAAAAACGAAGTGTGCTTGTTGTGTGAGGTAAGTCCTAAAACAAATCCCAGCCTTCAATCCCTTTTGTGCTTCTTTTGAAACAATCTTAGCCATCGAAAATGTTTTGGGAATGGTGAGGGATTGCCAACATGGACTTTTATACAGCTGGGGGGAAAATGTAGGGTGGATGAAATGATTTTGGCTAGGGAGAGAAGTGGTTTTGCAGGGAAGAAAGTATGGGCGACATACCAGTTGTAACTGGGTTTTGGGGCGGGAAAGAAGACTTTTTGGGGGAGTTAGCAGTTTGGTCCCCTGAAGATGTATAACTTAAATGCAATATCTACTCGGTTGGCAACTTTGACCCTTGTCTTTTTAATCTTTTGTAATACAACTTTAGGCTTGGCAGTTTTAGCCCCTCAAGTTGTATTTTCTTCATTTTGATGACTTTTGACTTTGCCCTCTTCTACACCGTGCTTGGAATTGCTTGCTTTTGGCTTTCTTTTTGCTCTTTTTCTTGAATATCCGTTTCCTGCACAATACAAATGCAAACATACAAATACAATGTATTTTTGGTACGTTTTTAGTCATTTAGGTTCGCTTAATACGAAAAATGGTATGTGTAATTAAACACATATCAAAATCCCCCATACTAAGGTATTGCCGTGTCCTCACGCAATGTTATGAAGTAAACACTTAATGAAAACTAAGAATCTAGGCCCCCCTCGACTAATTACCTCGAAAAGTAGCAAAGTGTTCGTCAAGGGGAACTAAAGAATCAATAGCTTCGACGAGTCCCGTTTTCACCAATTTTTTTTTTTTTTTTTTTTTTATGTACACTAACTATCCCTAAAATTCTTTTGGATTTTTCTTTCTTTTTCTTTTCTTAACTACCTGTTTGACTTCCGATACTTATTAATTCCAAAAATAAAGCGTAACGGTTAAGAACGCAATAATTAGCTCCTAGCCCTTTTCAAAAGATCAAATGTCATCAAGATTAAAGTCCACATCGAGGCAACCAAAATTTGGCTTTTATTAGGCTACTTAAGCAAGGCACCATTCATGTCATATACCCTAAGGCTCTTTAAGACATGAATGGACCAATCTTATTTGCACCATATACCCTTAGGCTCTTTAAGGTACAAAATAAGACAAAAAATTAAGCAACATTATTAAACCTCAGTCCTTTAGAAGGCTACAACATCGGCCACGCCTCCGACAAGATGTAGCAAACATATTTCGACTTCGGTAACTTCCTCGACCTTTTAGAAGGCTGTAACATCGGTTGTGAGCCGGCAAGATGCAGCAAACTTTTATCAGTCTTGGATTATTATTGAATTCTACTTATCCCATATACCCTAAGGCTCTTTAAGGAATAAGCAAAATATTTATTAATGTGATACATATAGTATGCCAAATTAAGTATTCCTGATGTGTACTCATCCTAATCACAAAGGAACTAAAGAAAACTTCTATTAACTAATTATTAACCAAAAAACCGCACAACTCTATTTATTAAACAATTATATATAAAGGTGAAACAAGCTAATGGGAGAAAAAGCCACAATTAACACTTATGAGCTTGAAAGAAAACCAACTATTCTACGTTTAATGTCATGACTTATAAATAACACTATCATTTCTCGTTCTTCGCAATTTAAAATCTCTAATAAAGAGATTCGCGAATGCTTAGCCATATAAATTCTAACTCGGCATATTTAAAATCTACATGAGATTAGCACAAGTCTTCATTTACGTTAATAACAAATCAAGTCTAGCATGTTTAAAATCTACTTGAGACTAGCATAAACTATCATCGTTAAATGTTAAGGAAAAAGCTAAGGTTTAAAACCGATCGAGTCAAAATTTATTTCTCGTTCTCACCTTTATTTATGCCAAAACACTTATTACATTATTATTATTTTTTTTACAACATTTTTCACTTTTTTTTATATGCATAAAAATTTAAAATTTTTGCTATTTTTCATATAAATCACATATTTTTGGTGGTAAAACGGGTTTACGTGAGAACAACGACTGCAGGCATAATCAAAATCGAAGATCCCCCCCATACTAGAACTACACATTGTCCTCAATGTGATATTAATACCCCCATACTAATTTCAAGGCATAATTCAAGTATTAAGGGTTAATCGATAAGATTAGGATATGGGATTCCCTAAATGAAGCTGAGGATATGAAGCTTAAATATATGAATGGACAAAACCATGAGCACGAGAGTCTTCAAAATCCGGGTAATCCTGGACAAAACCACACAAACCAACAAAACACGAAACACGAGAAAGGAAAGGCAAGCCCCCTCACATTAATTGTTAGAAAATAGATAAGAAGATAGAAATGCTTGTTTTTGTTAACTGAGTCACGAGCTTGACTCGACCCCGAATTAATTCGTCCTTGGGGAAGCAAATGGAAAAGAAAATCTCAATCGGGCTTTCATTAATGTTCGGATAAACATTAAAGCACATGAAAATTCCATCTCGATGAGAAGCCACTGGCTCTAAGTGGAGATGACGGGGCCAAATATAGTGTCTTCACTCCCGGTGGAGCAAGATAAAAGAGAAACCTAGGGGTAGATGAGAAACGGAAGAAAAGTACAGATGGTAAATGTGAAGGAATCGTCCTCTTCATCATTTAGAAAAACAACATTTTCACCTTCCCCCGGGTCAAAAGGTTCATCATTATTAAGCACATCAAAATTATCAATCACGGGAGCATCGGGCTCAAAATGTAAGCAAATCTCAACATCCGGTGGTTCCGAAGGAGGACGAGGAAATGACGGATTATCAAAATGAAATGACTCATACTCGGGAAGAGATTAATTAGCATGAGTAGTGGTACTGCCACTTCTCGTCTCTTCCGTATGATCGCTAAAAGACTCAAATTCGGGTAAAGAATTATTTAAAAAAGAAAGAGAAGTATCGGACGAATCATTATCCGTAACGGGAATAGGATTAGGATTGTCTTTCAAATATTCGATATTAGTAATAAAAGGACTTATTTTCAACAATTTCTCACGAAGGATAACGTCTTGGATTTGGAGAATATCTTCTAAATCAAACTCTTTCTCTTCTTGTTCGACATCATTCACCTCCTCAAAGCTAACGTACTCGATGTCCTCAAAATCATCGTCATCACTCGAAATATCATCATTTGGATCAAAATTGGCTTCAATAATTCCCGGTGGAATTGGAGCAATATGAGCGAGTTCACCGGCGAACTCCTTGAGAATAGGGTCGATCTTAGAAGAATAAAAAATCAAAGTATCACCGTTAATCAAAGATTCCACAAAATCGGACTCAACATTAACACAATTATTATCACAAGTAGGCACATCACACGTATCATCGGACATACCCTCGAACTCACTTGGGATTGGGACAAGGTTCTCAACTCTAGACTTTATGACTTCGTCCGATTCCGTTGTCGGAATAGTGTCGAGATGCTCATCCCCCATATTTAGAGAATTATTGGGCTCCTCGATCGGTAAGTCAAGTGTGATTGCTTTAGACGTAGAATATCGAGCAATAATATCTCCTAAAGGAACATAATCATCCTCGTCGACAAAAGGAATAGAAAGCATGCGACGACGGGCAGCAGAATACTTTTCTTCTTCGTAAGCTTGCTCCTTTTTTCGAACTTCGCTTCCCCATTTATTAAAATCTTGCTTAAGTTTATGAATTCTAATCTCACAATCTCTCTCATATTCTTCATCAATCTCCTCGCCTCGAAATCTTTTAATACCCAAATCATTCGTGATTTCTTTAATTTTGTAATCAACCAATTGCTGCTCATGCCTCATTTCCTCGATACTCATATTCTCTTTAGCCGTTTGTTCTTTCGCGATTCGCTTTTTTCATTACTTTAACATTCTTTGATCTCGTTTCAGTGTCATTAAAAAGAACACTATTCTTTTTATCACGCATTTGTGAGACACTAAAGAGATTATACTTTAACTCTCTCACAAAATACACATTTTCAAAATCTAGATAACCAGTTTTAATGGTACCTTTTCTTGTGATTTTTCCTCCTTTGGGGTTCCCTCCATAAGCAACATATCCTCCATCTATCTCTTCATATTCTGTGAGATAGGACATGTTCTCTGCCATGTGCCTTGAGCATCCACTATCAATTACTCCTTTATCCTGTAAATCCATTTATGGATTGCCCTGCACATCAGATAAGAAAACCAGTTTCTTTTGGGGACCCAAGCCATTACTGACTTGGATCTACCTTGTGCATCAATATAATTAAACCATTTTGGGATGGTTGATGCACTGTTGTGTTTAGAAACAACATTTACATTATTTCCCTTAAGAGCGTTAACTACTGCTTTTGGCTTAGCAGCATTAACTACTGCTTTTGGCCTAACACTATTAACATTTTTATCCTTAACAGTATTAACCCTCTGATTAAAATTTCTGTTTTTAAATACTGTATTCTTGTGAATGGGCCTTTTAACAGTTGAATGTGATATTTTAGAAAGATATGACATTGGTCTAGCAGCATTCACTATTGTTTTTGAGCGAGCAACATTAACTTGTCTAGCAGTATTAACTGATACTAAGCCAGACTTCATTAGTACTGCTCTTAGAACCATGTTCTTTTTCGGGCAGGGGTGAGTCTTTTTGGTAAAATTTTGATGATTTACCCTTTTAGCATTGTTCCAAATAGGTTTTACCACCCTTTGATAATTACAATCAACCTGCAAGTTATAAAAGCTTCCACACACATAACAAGCTTTGTTAAACATCTCAAAATTACATCCTAGTCTCTGAGACATCATATTATTCTAGTTTCTTTGATTGCCTTTAAGAATGTGAGTGTTTTGCCTATTGTGCTTAACTTGTTTAGCAGTTTTCCTATCAGTTTGTTTGTTTGTTTAGCTTTGACAAAGTCTATCTTAACAAAACTAGGCTTAGCTATTTTCTTTTCAATTTTAGGTTGAGTCACATCTTCTTCCTCTATATCTGACACCTAATCCTAAATAATTAGAGCACCATTATTCTTCGTAAATTCTTTAGGCTTTGCTTCACTAGCCTTATCTTCACTGTTCTTAACTATAGGCTTAAGAAATACAGGCTCACTTTTAAACTCTTCTAAGCTGGTAAATGACAAGTCAGGTTTTGGAGGCATGAAAATTCATGTTAAGGGAGGTGGAACTGCATTATAGCCTAAACCTTTCTTGCAATTGTCTACAATCTGACTCTTTATAATATTGTTTAAGCTTTTAGATGAATTTTCAAATTTGTCTACATTAAACTGAATGCCATCATTTTCCTTTAGAACTATTTCTAGCTTCTTCCTAAGCTCCCTAATAGTTATCTCTCCTACTTGAATATCCCATTTTAAGCCGTTAATCTTTTCTACATAAACAGACTCATTCTTTTTATAAAATTCAAGTCTTTATTCTATAGACTGTAAACCTGTCTTATAAGCTACAACCATTAACTCAGATTTCTCAAATCTTTTCAATAGTTGTTCATATTGAGATTTAATCACTCCAAAGTTTCAAGACAAGATTTTGAGCAAGTATAATCATTACATACCTCAGAATTAGAACTTGAAGATGAGTAAGCCATGAGTGCATAATTAGTTCCTTCCTCTGCCTGATCACTCTAGTCATATTCACCAAGACCATCACATGAGATCAAAGCATTAGAAGTAGTTGTCTCCACTTGTACATTTCTTCTTGAGCTTTCCATATTCTTGTTGTCTTGGTTTCTAGGAACTCTGCACTCCCTGGCAAAGTGTCCCTTATATATTTTTAAGAGTGAATTGTATCAAGGGTTACATGGTAATTTTCTTAATTGCTCTTTGGAATATTATTATAATATATTTTTTATGTATGTAAAACTACTATCAATAGTCAACATGGCCATCTGCCATCTTAAATCTATCTCTTCCAAGTCATCTGGATAGAGTTGTTACAGATCCTCATTTGCAAGTTGAGGATTGTTTGGTTGACTAGAAAAGAAAGCATAAATCACAGCATCGCTCAAGTTATCAACATTTGTGGAGTTAGCAGCACTAACTTGAGTACTAACAGCAGAAACTCCATGAGCAGTGTTAACTGCTTCATTAGTGATGCCAGAGTTGTTAGAGGACACAAAAGCCATGTTTTATGTGCTTGTATTTGAGCTTGATGTCCCTTTGACTTTTGGTTCATATACTTTGAGATTGTTGTAGAGATCATCTATTCTCATTGCCTCTAATTCAGGCTTATTCCTCCATACAACAACATGTGTGTTCCATTTTGGTGACAAACTTCTCAACAGCTTCTGGTTCACATCTTCTTGTGAAAGTGTTTCACCTAAAATCTCTAGCTGACTTACAAGCTTTTGAAGCCTATTAAAAGTTTGATCAAGGGTTTCTAAGCTAGGAGCAGTAAAGTTTTCATACTGCTGTTTCAAGAGATTTCTTTGAGTTTTCTTTGTAGTAGCATTCTTACTAAACCTATTTTCAATAGCTTCCAGTAGCAACTTAGCATCCTTGATGGAGTTGAACTTTAACTGATGTTCATTAGGTATTCCCATCATCAAGGTGCTTCTGGCCTTCACTTCTAACCTCTTCTGAGCCTTTTCTTCAGCAGTTGTAGGAGGTATTACTTTCTCAACACCTTCCACAACTGTTGTTTTTGGTGCAGTGTTTCCATTCTCTATGACTTCCCATAGAGCATAGTCAATCATCTGGATGTACTGTTCTATTCTCATCCTCCATAACTCAAACTCACCAGGTTTGAGCATTGGAACCTTAGATGCAGCCACCATATGTGCAGATTCTGAATCCATATCTTCTAGCAAAGAGATCTTGTGTATTCAAACAGGTTCTTCTTATTCAAAGCTTCTCAACAAGCTCTGATACCACTTGTTGTCCCAGGATGTAGGATACCTCTTGTTGGATCCCACTTCAATAGATCGAATTCCTTAAGCTTGTTTAAGGTTTAGTTATATTAGATAAATCTAACACAACTATAGTAGAAACTTTGTTAAGTGTATTAAAGATTATGCGGAATCTAATCTTTAATATTAGAAGAATTCTTAATGAAACAGTAACACAAGACAATATAATTCAACAATAAAAGCTCCAATATTATTATTACAAATAATATGAATACTCTCCTAGTATTATTACAAATATTTTGTTTGATAATATTAAAGATTCAGCTCTAATATTATTATTACAAATAATACGAATACTCTCCTAGTATTAAGCTTACAAATCCTTAAAGCTATGAACTATACGACTTTTAATATATTTCTAGATTGCAAACTCTATGCCCTATGACTTCCTTTTATACACCAAGGAGTCCTAGTCGATTTACAATATATTTCTAAAACTTAAAATATTCTCTATGATCTATTCTATAAATAAATAATACTTATCACATTATATAAATAACTAAAATTCTTAAATCTCCGTAATTAATTTTGGTCTCAAGTCATCTTTATCTTTTCTTCTTGTCTTTATCATTCTCTTCTTGATTTGTAGAAACTCTGTTTGCATTGCGAGTCTTAATCTTATTTGAGCAAGCAAGTGTTGTAAACTTTTATACTTGTTAGCATTAAACTTAGCTCCGCAAGTAATATCTTACACACCAGCAAGATAGCAGCATTATCTGTTTTGTACACAGCAGGTAGTTAGTTATATAGGTAGTAATAACTACTTAGAATATTTTTCTTCAATCTTCACCTAGTTAGTACTAACTTTTACACTTAGCAAGAGTACTAATATAATACTAACAGTTGGTAACTTTAGAACTAAGCAGTGCTAACTTTATACTAGCAGCTATAACTTTTGCTTAGCAGTAGTAACACAAACCTTAGCTGCAGTAACTTCAAGAAGGCTTTTTAATCCCAACATGTGATCGTAAGCCCAAACTAGAACCTTCTGTTTGAACTTATGTGTGATGCAAGTGATTTCGCAGTTGGAGCTGTCTTAGGTCAAAAAGATGGTAAAAACTTTCACCCGATCTACTTCGCAACAATACTCGTAATCACTGCCTCAAACCAAAAAATACACCATACTGAAAAAGTACTTATGGGCTGTAGTTTGTGCATTGATAAAATTCAGATCCTATTTAATCTATTCAAAAAACTATATCATTCACACCCGAGTTTTAGCTCTAAAACATTTATTCAAGAAACAAGATGCAAAACCCCGTCTTATTCGTTGGATACTAGTGTTACAAGAATTTGACATAGAAATCAAGGATAGAAAAGGAACAGAAAATGTTGCTGCTAACCACTTGTCCCGGATTGAAAATGATGAGTCAAGTGATGACAGTGAAGTAGATGATAACTTTCCTGGAGAGACCTTTTATGGTAAGAAATCAAAAATCTTATAAAGATAAACCATGGTTGAGATTTTGCCAAACTTTACTTGTAGTGATATACTATACGAAATCCTGGTTGACGCCTCACCAACAAAAGAACAAATTCTTCTCTGACCTCAAACATTACTTCTGGGAGGAACCTTACCTCTTCAAAGTAAGTTTGACGGAATGATCAGACGTCGTGTATCTGGATCAGAAACTCAAACAATCTTAGATCAATATCACCACGGACCCCCCCCCCCCCATAACCAGTGGACATTATGAACAAAAATGTAAACCGCTTTACTCTAAAGGGTTCTAGACCTTAGGTTTTTAATGGGCCATCGATCATAAAAGAGCCATACTCTAGTTCAACTTTGCGAATAGAATGCCAAAAGACGGGAAAAAATGTATCAAACATGTGTGATACCTTAACCAACATTACATGTATGTGAAATTTGTCGATTATGGCGGTATTGACTTTATAGGGACCATTTCAAAAAATCGCATTCGTTTGAATACATTCTTATCGCTTAGTGATTACGTATCCTAAATACGGGAAATATATCAAAACGTGATGAGATGCCCTTAAACAACATTCAAGTATGTAAATTTTTGAATATATAGGGTATTGACTTTATGGGACCATTCCCAAAATCGCATAAATTTAAATACATTCTTGTTGCTGTTGATTACGTATCTAAATGGGCCAAAGCTCAAGCTTTACCAACCAATGATGCCCGAGTTGTTGTCACTTTCTTAAAGAAACTATTTTGCCATTTCGGAATGCCTAAAGCTCTAATCAGCGACCGAGGTACTCACTTCTGCAACAAAATAATGGAAAAGACTATGAAAAGATATGGAGTTAATCACCGTTTCTCTACATTATATCACCCTCAAACTAGTGGTCAAGTTGAAAACATGAACAGAGCTCTTAAAAGAATTCTTGAAAAGACTATTAAAGACAATCCTGCTATTTGGTCAAGAAAACTTGATAAAGCTCTGTGGGCTTTTCGCACTGCTTACAAAACACCTACCGGGACCACACCCTACAAACTCGTATATGGAAAGAACTGCCACTTACCATTTGAAATTGAACACTGTGCATATTGGGCCTTGAAAAATTTCAACCCATATTTGATCGCTGCTGGTGAAAAATGAATGTTTCAGTTACACAAATTAGATAAACTTAGACATCAAGCCTATGAAGACTCTCGATTATACAAAGCAAGAACCAAGGTCTGGCATGATAGAAAACTATAAATGAGAAAAGAATTCAAACATGGAAACAAAGTTCTGCTCTTTCACTCAAAGTATAAATTTAAACAGCCAAAACTCAGATCTCGTTGGCTAGGACCATACGTAGTAAAACATTAATATCTATCTGGATATGTTGAAATCTATGGAAAAAATGGAAAAACATTTATTGTTAATAGACATCGACTCAAACTATATCATGAAGAAGAAGATTATAATGACAATAGGGAAGTAATTACTCCCTTCTTTCCAAAAGAATGACTACCCAGGTTTGAGTCTAGCTAAAGACTCTCTTTAAAAATTAAGCGCTTCTCAGGAGGCAACCTGTACTTCACTTAAGTGTGGAGGAGTCCCTCTTCCATTCTTTCATTCATATACTTTATTTGTTTTCTAAAAAACAAAAAAAAATATTTTCTTTTTGTGTGTTTATTTTAGGTTATATAACTTGAAGATTTGGAAAATTATAAAGTCTGCTCAAGGATAGCTCTCTCGCAGCTATATATCTGTATGCCCTGGGAAGTACCGTGTTCCCTTAATTTTCCTTATTTTATCTCTATTATCAGTTATCACATTGAGGGCAATGTTCAACTTAAGTGTGGAGGGGAGCCAAATAGGAAAAATTAATCACATCCCTCCATGTTTGCCCTGCCAAACATTTTTTACCAACTGATACTTTCAAAAATATATATATGCTTTCAAATTAAAACAATGCTCTTAGTAAGGCAAATCCAACCAGATTGACACTATAGCTAGCACAATCTAGTCCACTAAATTATGAGAATTATTAAGCCTTTAAAAAACTCGGGTACCCACTTTTGGTACCCAAGATAATTGATGCCTTTAGCTTATTCGAGTTAAGAAGTGAGCAATCATATGTATCTATTCCATCGTTATAGATGTGTATATATGGTTTTGTCGCCTTTTCTAGTGCAGTAGTATTGGTTGATAATTATTTTGAGTGAACCGGTAATTTAGAAGATCTAGAACTTATGCTTGGTCATCATTTACTAGACCAAAGCGTGATTAATCATATGAATCCCGCAACTTTATGCTCTTGTAAGCACTCCCTTTAGTGCTAAGTTGCTGAAATACCTAAGTAAGAATTTAAAGTTGAAAGATGAAGTTCTATGCCAAGCCTTAGTTATTATCTGGTAAAAAAATGTGTGTAATATATGTAGTAGTTTAAAGAAATAAAGGCTTAAGTTTCGGCACATAAAGATTAGTATATGCTCTCACTTCGATATCAAGTTTCGCCTTTCGGTCAGGTTTATGTATCAAGTACAAGCCAATGGTAGTTATCTAGATTATGTCTGTGCAAATTGAGTGTCTTTACAAAAATATATATTAAACCCTATCTGAGTGAACTGAGTGAATTCTAAATCAAACACATTACCTATGTGAGGTGCTTAGTTATATGTCAATGCCTGAAAAGTTATCTAATCCGATAAACACTTGTTAAAATTATAAATCCAAATTTTCTCCACGTCACGATAAATGATCTTGTTTTCTCGCTTTAATTACTTGAGGGCAAGAAACAGCTAAGTGTGGAGGGATTTGATAACGCTCAAATTATACATGTTTTTGGTGGCGTTATTTGTATATATTTAATCATTTCTCATGAACTTTCGATACTTAATAGCATGAATTGCTTGCAGGTTCACTTGAAGATATTTCAAGCTCAAACACAACAAAGATCGAGTATTTATATGCTAAAGAAAACAATATACAAGAAAAGATAAAGATCAAGCTCAAAAGTGCAAATGTGCGTCGCATTTATCCTTTGTGCGCCGCACTTCCTCTCAAGTCAATGAAATTAATGACTTAGTCCAATTACGCATTAACTCCACAAGTACGCCGTACTTACTATTTTGTGTGCCGCACTTCCCATCTGACTACGAAGAATAAATGAAGCCTTAAATGCTACTGCATTAATACCCCAAGTACGTCGCATAATTTCCTTTGTGCGTCGTACTTATTCACTAAACATTTAATTCCCTCGCATTTAATCACCAAGTACGCCGCACAAATATCTTTTTGCGCCGCATTTTCACCCCCTCACACAGCTTATAAATAGGGGATGAATTTCAAGCAAATTCATTCATCCCTTCTTCATTTTTTCTTATAACAATCTCACACACACCACTTCCCTCATAAGCCCTTTCCAAACATCTACCAATCATAAACACCATACCCTTTTGGAGATTCAAGATCAAATAACAAAGAACGAAAAAGATCATCATACTAGTTTAGTGAAATAATGAAGTTTATTATTGAATCAAGCTATGTTATGAACCACTTAGCCATGAAAGGCTAAATCTCTTATGACTACTCGGTGATGTTATAATAATGAATAAGTGTTTGGTATGATCGTGATCTCTTTAATCTCAAGCTTATGTTATTATATCCTATCTTATCGGTTTTGCTTATCAACTTAGATTATATAATCATATTGGTATAGGTCAAAAGACCCGTTATGGTCTATATGGTTTTAAAGATTTGTCTATGATCTTTAATGTCTGTGTCGAGAAATCCACGTTTGTAAACTGATAAACAAAATAAGCTTTGATATATTAGTAACTGGATTATTTGAGTGACACATTTGGTCTAGTTAACTAAATATAAGTCTTAAGTTAAGCAAGTTAGTTTGTGAAAACATTTTCTGACGAGAAAATCCTTTTTATAAACTAAGGTTCCATCTTCGTGGTCTAATCATTTCCAACGCTTATAAGTTATTTTCAACTACCCGAGTAGTCATCTTTATTATCATTGGTAAAACAAAAAGTTAAAGTTTATTTTCTTTCTGATTATTTAAACACTACTTAAATCCCTGTAGACGACCTGGTCTTACCTAAAAAGATTATACTACATACGTGGGTTATACTTTTACCCGTGTGTTTCCCTATAATAAAATCGGTACTATCAGTCATTATAAATTTAAAGCTTTTGAAACACATCAAAGTTTGTGACGCCGTTGCCGGGGATTTTCTAAGCTGTTCTGTAGTCAACTCTGGAAAATTACTTTAACTCCCCCTCTTTTTCAAAAAATCACCGTACAGTTTTCTCGCAAACTGACCTAAATAATTTCTCTCTTGGATGCATACACGTGCTTCCAATTCTGAACTTGTCTAACCGTTACCTGAACCGGAACGTACTCTGAATCGAAGACTTCGTCGACGAAATAAAAGAGTTCCATACGATCAAAGAAATAATCCACCACAACACCCGAGAATTGTCTACCCGCCAGTTCTTAACATCAATTACTTCCGTCACTTTCTTGATATTCTTCGAAACTATGACCCAATTGATGATGAACCCATGTGGGCTGCCGACCATGTTGTCGCTCCGACTCCTGGTTTCGTGATCACTATTCCTGAAACAGCAAACGAATTTGCTATCAAAGGTAACCACTTGACTCTTGTCAAAGGAAACCTATTTAATGGTAGAACCAAAACCGATCCTCATAAACACATTCATGAATTCCTCGGAAATTGCGATATGTTTAAATACAGAGATCCTGAAAATGAAGTCGTCCGCCTGATGATGTTTCCCCTATCACTAACTGGAGAAGCAAAAACATGGCTGGATGAACTAAACGAAGAAACTATCGAAGTGGGATTAACTTCGAACATCTTTCATTAGCCGATTCTTTCCCCTAGCTCTTTTTAACTGACTCCTCAGAGAAATCCGAGCTTTCTCTCAACTTGAAAACGAATCTCTAACTGATGCTTGGCTTCGTATGAAGGAAATGCTCTGAAACTGCCATGGTCACAATATGTCCAAAAGAAACATTAAAAGAAATCCTCTATCATGGTCTCAGCGAAATAACCCAAGAGGTTCTAAATGCCGCAGCAAGTGGTATTTTCCTCTACAAAACACCAAATCAAGCTTATCAGCTTCTCAAAGATAAAGTATTACTCAAGCTTGACTGGGCTAAAAATCAAAAAACCAAATCATCTCTTAAGAAAACTGCTGCTTTCACCGATGAGGGCAACAGTAATTTTGATACTGACAAAATTATGGACCGAATAGATGCCATGACTCTGAAAATGGATGCTCAGTACAAAGAACTCAAGTCTAATGCTAAAAAACAAAACCCGATCTTGATGAGGATGACATACATATGTCTCGTGAAGAAGAACCCAAATTCATGCAAACTTTCCGTAAGACTCGTTTTTACATTGATTACCGGGACCGAGACTCGAATCGCAATAATTGACGTTTAAGCGGACGGAATGATTATAATCGAGACAACTACCGATCCAACACCGATGATAAACCGTACAATCTTCAAAAACAATTCAACGATTTCATGAAATCTCAACAATCAACCAACACTTTTGTCAAAGAAACGTTCATGGATCTCAAAACTCAACTCAAAACCGTAGCCAAAAATCATCAAGCTTTAATCCAGAATCTTAAGACTAAGTTCGACAGACTCGCTGACAAGCAATCTGGTAGACCTTCTGGCTCTCTTCCAAGTAACACTCAACCAAACCCAAAAGGGCACAACGCCAAAGCCTATCAACCACAATAATCGCGCAATGAGCATGTACATGCCGTATTAACAAGAAGTGGTAAATCCTATAACCCACCAGTTAACCAAAATGATCAACAAAATAATTCTGAAAGTCCTATAAATTTTCCTTACAATTTCGATAGTGGTGATGCAGAAGACGAACCTATCACCCACAACCGAAAAACATCGAAAAATCCAAAACACACAAAGAAACTCCATTGCCTAAGCCATATAAACCAAAAATTCCATATCCTCAACGCCTTAGGAAAGAAAAAATGGAGGCCCAATATGGAAAATTTCTCGACATAATCCACTCCGTCCGACCGAATCAATGTACCTCTTATCGACGTCTTAGTTGGAATGCCTAATTATGGCAAATTTCTCAAAGAGCTAATAAGCAACAAACACAAGATCGAACAAATTTTTGCCGCTTTCTTAAGCGATGAAAGTTCAGCAATGATCCAAAATAAAGTTCCACCAAAACTAGGAGACCCCGGAAGTTTTCTTGTTCCATG
Organism: Tanacetum coccineum; assembly: GCA_026074375.1. Classification (NCBI taxonomy): domain Eukaryota; kingdom Viridiplantae; phylum Streptophyta; class Magnoliopsida; order Asterales; family Asteraceae; genus Tanacetum; species Tanacetum coccineum. Next base: position 24,238 of record BQNB010036603.1, on the reverse strand, counting down.
TAATTTTAACAAAACTTTCTCTTGCAATGCCTTAGCTGACCTTGGTGCTAGCACTAACCTTATGCCATATTCATTATACGCAAAACTATCTCTTGAAACTCTTAAACCTACCAAAATAAGCGTAAGATTAGCCGATAGATCATTCCAATACCCTGTTGGAAAAACTGAAAATATGCTCATTGAAGTTGGTAAATTCATCTTTCCTGCTGATTTTGTCATTCTCAAAATGGAAGAAGATAGTAAAGTTCCCCTCATTTTGGGACGACCATTTCTACATACTGCTGATGCAGTTATTCAAGTTAAACAGAAACAACTCAACCTTGGATTTGGAACTGAACGAATGATTTTTTAATATCGATTCCGCAATGAAGCATTCTTATTCGAACGACGATACCTGTTTCAGTATTGATGTTATCGATGAAATCATAGAAGAAGACTTCGATGCTCTTCTAAATGAAGGTAGTAAAATCCTCCATTCTATCAAATGAACCCTTCTCAAAAAAGAAATCTTTGCTGAATTCGATGAATTCATGGCAATGATTGCCAATGAAAACTCTGACTCTAAATCCGATACCGAAAAACTACCATTCAAGAAAATCACCATCAATACAGATTATAAAATCAAAACATCTCTCGAAGAACCTCCTACGGATCTCGAACTTAAACCTCTTCATGATAATCTGGAATATGTATTCCTGGAAGAACCTTCTTTTCTTCCCGTTATCATATCATCTCAGCTTTCCCAAGAAAACAAAAACAAACTTGTATCCGTCCTTAAAAAGCATAAGCAAGCTTTTGCTTGGAAAACAACAAATATTCCTGGTATCTGCCCATCATTCTGTAAACACAAGATACAACTTCTGGATGACAAGAAAGCAGTTGTCCAAAAACAGAGAAGGTTAAACCCAAACATGCAAGAAGTTGTTAAAAAGAAATTGTGAAACTCTTGGATACCGGTATTATATATCCTATTGCCGATAGTCCTTGGGTTAGCCCTATTCATTATGTACCAAAAAAGGGTGGAATTACAGTTGTAACCAACGAAGATGATGAACCTGTTCCAACAAGAACCGTTACGGGTTGGCAAGTATGCATCGATTATCGTAAACTCAATGAAGCAACCGCAAAAGATCACTTCCCTTTGCCATTTATGGATCAAATGTTAGAAAGACCCGTAGGGAATAAATACTTCTGTTTCCTCGATGGTTTTTCTGGCTATTTTTAAATTCCTATCGATCCTAATGATCAAGAGAAAACAATATTCACATGTCCTTTCGAAACAAACGCTTATAGGCGAATGCCTTTCGGGTTATGTAATGCTCCTGCCACATTCCAAAGGTGCATGTTGGCAATCTTTCACGATATGATCGAAGAATCCGTCGAAGTATTCATGGACGATTTTTCTGTCTTTGGAAACTCTTTCGACACATATCTAAACAACCTCGATAAAATGCTCCAGCGTTGTAAAGATGCTCATCTTGTCCTGAATTGGAAAAAGTGTCACTTCATGGTTAAAGAATGAATTGTGCTTGGACACAAAGTGTCTAGTGCAGGACTTGAAGTCGATAAAGCAAAAATCGACGTAATCTCAAAACTTCCACCCCCGACCAATATTAAAGGTATTAGAAGCTTTCTCGGACATGCCGGTTTTTACCGATGTTTCATTAAAGATTTCTAGAAAATCGCTTGACCTCTTACTAAGCTGTTTGAAAAAGATACTCCATTCAAATTCGATGATGACTGTCAAAAAGCATTTGAATTACTGAAGGAAAAACTCACATGTGCTCCTGTGATCGTAAGCCCAAATTGGAATATTCCATTTAAACTTATGTGTGATGCCAGTGACTTCACAGTCGGAGCCGTCTTAGTCTAAAAAGATGGTAAAAATTTTCACCCAATCTACTTCGCAAGTAAAACTCTTAATCCAGCTCAACCAAAATACACCGTAACCGAGAAAGAGCTTATGGCTGTAGTTTTTGCATTTGACAAATTCAGATCTTATCTTATTCTCTCAAAAACTATTGTTCACACTGATCATTCAGCCCTAAGGCACTTATTCAAGAAGCAAGATGCTAAACCACGCCTTATTCGATAGATCTTACTTTTACAAGAATTCAACAAAGAAATCAAAGACAGAAAAGGAACAGAAAATGTTGCAGCCGATCATTTGTCCCGAATTGAAAATGATGAAACAAGCGATGACAGTGAAGTCGATGACAATTTTCCTGGAGAAACCTTGATTGAAATCAACACCAAAGATGAACCTTGGTTCGCAGACTTTGCAAACTATTTAGTCGGTGATATTATACCAAAAGGGATGGCATACCAACAAAAGAATAAATTTTTCTCTGACCTCAAACACTACTTTTGGGAAGAGCCTTACCTTTTCAAAGTATGTTCTGACGGTATGATCAGACGCTGTATATCTGGACCAAAATCCCGAACCATTTTAGATCAATGTCACCACGGACCGACATGTGGACATTATGGACCCAACATAACTGCTAAAAAAGTCCTTGACTCGGGATTTTACCGGCCGACAATAATCAAAGAAGCTCATACTCTAGTTTGCCTTTGCAAAGCATGCTAAAAGACAGGAAATATATCAAAATGTGATGAGATGCCCTTAAACAACATTCAAGTATGTGAAATTTTTTATATATGGGGTATCGACTTTATGGGACCATTCTGAAGTCATATACGTTTGAATACATTCTAGTGGTTGTAGAGTACGTATCTAAATGGGTCGAAGCTCAGGCTTTACCAACCAATGATGCCCTAGTAGTTGTCGCCTTCTTGAAAAAACTCTTCTGCCGTTTCGGAATGCCCAAAGCTCTAATCAGCGATCGTGGTACTCACTTCTGCAACAAAATAATGGAGAGAACAATGAAAATATATGGAGTTAATCACCGTTTTTCCACATTATATCATCCTCAGACTAGTGGTCAAGTTGAAAACATGAACAAAGCTCTTAAAAGAATTCTTGAAAAAACTGTTAAAGACAATCCTGCTATTTGGTTAAGAAAACTTGATGACGCTCTATGGGCTTTTCGCACTGCCTACAAAACACCTACCAGTACCACACCCTACAAACAAATATATGGAAAGAACTGCCACTTACCATTCGAAATTGAACACCGTGCATACTGGGCTTTGAAAAACTGCAACCCTGATCTTATCGCTGCTGGTGAGAAAAGAATGTTTCAGTTGCATGAGTTAGATGAACTTAGACACCAAGCCTATGAAAACTATCGTTTATACAAGGCAAGAACCAAAGTCTGGCACGACAGAAAGTTAAGAATGAGAAAAGAGTTCAAATAAGGAAATAAAGTCCTACTCTTTCACTCGAAGTACAAATTTAAACAATCAAAACTTAGATCTCGATGGTTAGGACCATATATAGTGAAATATCAATATCCATCCGGATATGTTGAACTCTATAGAAAACATGGAAAGACGTTCATAGTAAATGGCCATCGACTCAAACTATATCATGAAGAAGAAAATTATAATGACTCAAGGGAAGCAGTAACTCCCTTTTTCTCAAAAGAATGACTCCCGAAGTACGAGTCCAGCTAACGACTCTCTAAAAATTAAGCGCTTCTCGGGAGGCAACCCGTGCTTCACTTAAGTGTGGAGGAGTCCCTCCTCCATTCTTCTACTAATATCCTTTATTTAGTTTTTTTTAAAAACAACAACAAAAATATTTTCTTTTTGTATGTTTACTTTTATGTAGGTATTTTAGCTTAAAAATATGAAAAATTATGAAGTATGCTCAAGGATAGCTCTACTGCAGCCATACATTTCTTTATGCCTTGGGAAGTATCGTTTTCCTTAATTTTCCCTATTTTATCTCTATTATTAGTTATCACATTGAGGGCAATGTTCAACTTAAGTGTGGAGGGGAGCCAAATAGGAAAATTAATCATATCCCTCCATGTTTGCCCTGCCAAAAAAAAAATTTCAACTGATATTTCAAAAAAAAACTTAATAGATATATGCTTTCAAAAAATATAAAAAATGCTCTTAGTAAGGCAAATCCAACCGGATTGACATTATAGCTAGCACAACCCAGTCCACTAAATTGTGAGAATTTTAAACCTTTAGAATATTCGGGTATCCACCTTTGATACCCAAGATAATTGATGCCTTTAGCTTGTTCGAGTTAAGGTTTGAATGCAGTCATATGTGTCTATTCCGTCGTTACGGATGTGTACGTATGGTCTTTGTCGCCTTTTCTGGAACATTGGTATTGGTTGATAATTATATTTGAGAGAGCCGGTAATTTAGAAGCTCTAGAACTTGTGCTTAATCATCATTTACTAGACCGAAGCCTAATCTACTGCATATTATGAATTCCGCAAGTCCCTGCGAGCACTCCCTTTAGTGCTAAGTTGCTGAAATCCCAAAGTTAAATGAAGAAGTTCTGTGCCAAGCCTTAGTTATCATATTTGGTAAAAAAAAGTTATATGTGTGTTATAGTAGTTCAATGAAATAAAGGCTTATGTTTTGGCACGTGAAGTTGTATCCGCTCCAAATACTAAGTTTCGCCCTTCGGTCAGGTTTATGTGTTAAGTACAAGCCTATAGAGGCAAATTCGGGCACATAGAATCAAGTAAACTGCTATCACCTATCGTTATCAACGTTTTTGTCTCTTAATGGATGTCTAACTAGGTGCACACTATACCGTATAAAAAACCGCAACGAGCATGTTTATTAGTTCTAAAAACAAGCATATGGGTAGTTACCTAGGAATTGTTTGTGCAATTGAGTGACTTCACAAATATAAAACCCTATCTGAGTGACTCGTGTGAATTCAAAAACAAACACTTTCCCTATGTGAGGTGCTCTATTATATGTTTATGCCTGAAAAGTTATAAAACTGGTAAACACTTGTTAATGCTAAAATGATTTTTTTCTCCACGTCACGATAAATGTTTCTTGTTTTCTCTCAGCTTTAAATTGCTTGAGGGCAAGCAATAACTAAGTGTGGAGGGATTTGATAACTCCTAAATTATACATGTTTTAGCGGCGTTATTTATATATATTTTATCATTTCTCGTGACTTTTGTACCGTTAATCAAGCCTTAACTTTCCTTAATAGTATTCACTTGAAGACTAAGCTCAAATATCTACACACTTTGGAAGGCGAATAACAAGAATAGAAAATTTTCATTTAAAAGTTCAAGAGTCGCCGGCACTTTCTACAAGTTCGCCGCCTAATCCTATGAAGCCCTCTAATACCAGGAGAAACCTGCGCAACCTAGATCTTTGTTTCGCCGCACTTTTTTCCCCGAAGTCCAGAAGAATTAAAGTCTAATAAATGCACACTGCATTAACGCACCAAACCACCGCCACTTATTTGTAAGTGCGCCGCACTTCCAGTCAAAACATTAAATGACCATCGCATTAACTCCTCAAGTGCGCCGCACTTAATTCCAAAACAGTCGTACTTTTTCCAAATTTTAGCCTATAAATAAAGGAAGATTTTTGCATTCCAAAAAAAACCTCCACAACAATTCTCTCATCACCCTACACCATCTAATCACGAATTTCAAGGGTGGTGACAGCACCTTAAGGGTTCCGGTCGATTGGAATCAATAGCTTGGGGTTTTATTATGGTTTCGTAATGAAGAACTTATTGTCGATCGTTGATCTTGTAAACGTTGGTATGATTTCTATACTCTTTTAATATAAGTAATTCTGATTCATAATGAATGTTATTGTTTTGTTCTATTGATTTATGGAGGTAGTGATTCTATGTTTTGGTTTTGGCATAATGTATCTTGATATGGAGTTTTGGAGTAGTGAGTTAAATGATTGGTAAAACATATTTTATAATCAGTAAAATAGGCCGATAAGTTTCTTTTATATATGTGTTCTATCAATCCATCTAATATATTGGTTATAATAACTTATAAAGGCCGAAAGGATTTGTTGTTATTAATCGATATAATCACTAGTTATATTTAAAGGCCGAAAGGATTTATAACTTGTGATAACTCTATTTTAAACACTATTCCAAACACATCATTATCTAAGTGATCATTGCCTAAACAAACATACCTTAATCATTTGATTGAATCGTCCTTTTTTATTGCTGCTTTGCGTTATTCATATATGACTCGTCGTGGTTAATTTGATCCGTGACAATCTTATTTAACCTTAGCACCTTAATTACAAACTGTGACTAAACTTCAATTCCTTGAACCGACCTAGGACTTACCTAAAGCTATACTGATACACGAACGTGTATACTACTCTCCGGTGTTTGTGATTTTGAGTAAAAATTGGTATTTCTAGTAATATAAATTTAAAGCTTGTAAAACACACATCAGGTGACAATGCTCTTTATTAATAGTCCAACTTAACTAGAAAATTACGAGAACCATGAAAAGGATAGGCACGAGAGGGTAGAACTAAGGGGTATCCGACACTAAAATGAGTGCAAGGCAAGTGTGTTGATAGTTAATATGATCGGTGTGATCATCTAACAATTATAGGTTTTTAAAACATGGGTTTAATCCTAAATGCTTCTTATAAGCAAATCCTCAAACTTGCTATGGCGGTCTCGGGATGATTACAATAAACAAGTTTTAGAATTTAAATACTACTGGTACAGCTCTCAATAATCCTAAAGTAACCAATACAATGTTCCAGAAAAGGAGACACAACCATGCTACAACATCCGTAAACGACAGAATAGACACACATGATAGCCACAAATCCTTACTCGAACATCTAAAGGTATAATATCAAAGGGTGAACCTCACATTTAGGGGTGGAATTTGAGATGGTATATTGTGCTAGTGAATATAAATTTCAATACAATGAGAACGCTATTAATACTTGGTTTTCGTCGGTATGTCATAAAAAAATTTAAATTTAGGTCAAAATCACCTCTTATGCAATATTTTGATATATTACCCATCATTTTAAGGAAAAAGCAAATGGCAAATAAAAGAATAGTTTCTAAGGCTTATTTTTCCCCCCCTAGCACATAAGGTTAAACATAGTCCCCATGTTCTATAAAGTACCCATAAAAACAATAAAGGGAAAAGAAAACAAGGAAAAGAAACTAGTACTCCACTGGTTTGCTCAATAATGGAGAAAGAAACATTTGATAAACTGGTTTAAATCGTCATCCAAGATTGCCCAATGAAAACTATCTTAAAAAACTTTCAAGCTCTTCTCATCAAATCATAACTTGTAATCAAAGACAAAGACAACTATACCAAGCATAAAATTTTGTCTACTTTAGATAATGTTGTCTCGTACACAAGTGGGAGAAATCCTAAGTGTGTGCAAGGAACAACATATAACAATATGATTAATTGGTTTCTCTTGACTGCAAGGTAAGAAAGCTAATAAATCTACTAGGACTTAAACACACAAGATGTTTGTTGCCTTATTACATTTAAAAGTCAAGATATAATATAAAGATACTTCAACTCATTGACTATATGGTTTAGTAAAAATAATTATGGTTAATTATATAATCATAATTATGAAGTATGAAATTAACTTGAAATTACCATTGAACTCAAGAGTTTGCGTTCATGATTACTTTAGTTAGAATAATTATGGTTACTTGTTAAGACGTAATTATAAAGTCTTTGAATTAATCAATGACTTATAACATAAAGTATGTAGTAACATTGTTATGTCTTCTTGTTAACACATAAACATAAGGTCCTTGAATGATTCAACGACAGATAATGTATTTGACATGTTTTGTTTTCTTGTAAACACATGATCAAAGAATTCTTGAACTGTTTTGTGTTCTTGTGAACACATGAACATGGAGTTAATGTACTTTTTCAAGAAATATACATTATAGCATGCACTTGGTTGTTAAATATTGTGTATTCAAATTTGGCTTGACCCAATTGTCAAGTATTTAATCCAAAGAGAATTAAGTTATCTAAGGAATTTTGATGGAGTCTCACAATTTCTAATGTGTTGAAACAAACTATATTCGTATTGTTTGATTTATGATAATTATAATTGCTCTACCTCCAAAAATCTATCAAGGTTAGAAATTTACGTGTGTCATGGATACACTCAATATAGTTCAAACCTAGAAGGTATTCAAGACATTATCTGTTAATGGATTGGGATGAATCCCATTATATCTTGATTAAAGTTCTGAAATTTGTTAATATCTTATGAAGCATATTATTAACAAGTTAGAGATGAGAACTGAAAATGTATTTTGTTGTCACAACTAAGAACAATTTATTGTTGCTTAAATACTTAGTGTTTAGAGAAGTATCTCTTCTTACAAAAGTAAGTGGGAGCATCTAAAAATCTTGAAGATATTCAAGAACAAAATACATAACCTTCTGAATTCACTTGCTGATGTCATACTAAGGTTAAAACATGAAAATGTCAAACCAAAGTATAATGTAACTCTCATTCATAAATCCGCAAGGATGCCTCATCAATGGAGTGATATTTTAATATCAATGCTGAGGAATATAAGTTAAAGGGTCATAATAAACCTGCTAACTAATAAGATGAATTATCACATCTTGGATCTGATAAATATCTTAGAACTATGAATGATAAGATGCAGTCCTTAAAAGACAATCAATGTTTTGAGATTGATTGATCTTTCACCAAACAGTAAAATGTGAGGTGAGAATGAGTTTCTTTTGAAGAAAGGCTCATAAGGACAATGAAGACAAGAGTTTTTAATCTTACTCAAGCAATTGACTATGATTAAATATTTCTTTTCTACACGCATTAATTATATAAAGATAACTAATTGTCATACATGTTTTCTTGAATCTGAAACATGAAAAAATTAAGATTCATAACTCTTTCCTTAATGATTACCTTTACGGTGTGTAATCAAAAAGGGTTATGAGTATATATAATCTTTATAGAGTATACAAGATAATAGAATCCAAGTGTGGATTGGATCATGCATCTAGGAGCTGAGATCTTAAGTTTAATCACAATATGGTTTTTTGATTAAATTAAGATAACTCCCGAGTACACCTGACATCAAGTGGGAGCACTATGTTTTTCCTTAAAATTCATATGTTGTGTAACATATTAAAGGTATCATTCCATCTAAGATAGATGTTAATCCTTGAGGTTGAAATGAAGCTTCACTTAGGAATTTAGGAAATAAAACAAACGACTTTGGAATAAATGTTTAATGAAATAAACATATGCGGAAATTAAGTCCATCACAATGCAATACATCACTTGAGATAATTTAATACATGGATGGAAACCTTATGTTTTTAACGAAGGATTCATCATGTATATATCTTATATTGTGTATGAGACTGGTTGTTACTTTTGCACAAAAGCAAGATGAGCTAACAACAACAATATCTAATTGAGAGTGTTTAGATGACTGATAGCAACAGTATCTAATTGAGAGTGATTTACATGACTTTTAAAACAAACGTTTACGAATTATATGAGGCATAGTGTTGTTTGTGTACACTGATGCTAGAGAATAATCAATTCTAGTTAAATTAGGACTTCATCATTTATGATAAATCAGCTAACTAGATATGCTAAGCTAAGAGCATTATTGCAATACACATTAAAGAATGAGGATACTTTACATTTTAAGAAACTGTAAAGATGACTGTCTGAGAAAAATATGTTGGTGACTTCAAATACCTCATAAAAGCAACTGTCACATTTTCATACTATGATTCTTGCAATAGTATGCAAATATACATACGACACTCATCATAACGTTCAAATTCTTTACAATTTGTGAATTTGAAACTAGTATTCGGAAAGTTTACTCAGATGACTATTTAGCTATCTTGTACAAAAGGAGTTGAGGATGTTGGAAACATTAGAATTCAACTTACTAATTAGTATTATGCAAATCTGTTTTTAGTATTTGGATAATTGGGATTGTAAGACAATTTTTACTTTCTGATGAATAAAGATACTTGGTATTTGTTATTCATTGAAATAATAATTGTTATCTTATATTTGTATGTTTAATCCATGAATGATTTATCATTCTAAATATGTCCATTGTTGGTTAAGAGTATGGGGATATTGTTACAAAAGACAAATGTGAGTGTTGGTTATATTCTTTGAATATATGGATGGTTCCCGCCAAACTCATATGTTATTCACAAGGGATGCATATTGAACACCCTAACCTTCAAATATTTACTTTTGGATCCTTAGTCATGAGTAAAATATCAAAAAATGGTCAGTTAAGTCATCTTTAGACTTGAGAATACAAACAAGTTCTGGTATGCGTGGATATCACTTTTTAATTCTAAGTCAAACGCTAACATGAAAATGATAGTTATAAAGGCTATTATTAGAAGTGATGTGAAGCAGCATTCACAACACTTGTATTCAAGAAAGAATTTGTTTCTCCACTTGATGTGCAGAATGATACCTTTGACGCCTCTCCAGAATTAATCAGATAATTGTGTGGCCGCACCTAAAGGGTAATCCAAGATGATTCTTGATTACATTTGGTATATCTGTATTAAGTTCTATAACGAGAATCTAAATGGTTAAACTACATGGAATGAGTTTGGTTCATATCATGGTTTAATCGGTTTTCTGATCAACGGGTGATTATTTAGCAAGAGATACATAACCATGATACTAAGATTGTTTTTGAAAACTTGACTCAGACATTTTTTTAGTTTTAACAAGATGTGAGTAGTTGCTAGGACGTTTTCGCATCGTTAGTAATGGGCGCTGCTACTCCTCCCCCCCCCACCACCCACCTACTTAAGTGGGGAGCCTGTGATTATGGTAGTGGATTAGTCCTATACGACTGAATTGTGTGAGCTATTGGGGGACACTCGGTTAAGACACGAAGAGTACATTTATTATGTATTTGATATTTATAATCGTTTATATTAATTAAATTTATAATATGTTTACGAAATATATTTAAACGGACCCGTTAGTTTTCAATAGACGCGTATCTAACTCTTATCATATTAAGTTAAATATAAAAGTGAAGGGCTTAAAATGGTCGGAAATGGAAAACCCTTGTCCTCTCCAAAATGTGGCAGATTCTGGTGGATTTATTAGAAAGGGATTTGTGTGCAAATTATAGTGATAATGATGAGTGTTTATGATAAGATGGAAGAGTTGTGATAAGCTAAAAGTCTTGAAGATTATCTCTAAGGTTTTAGAGTTATCTACAACTAAGGTTGAGGTGATATATAAACACCATATACCTTCTCCTTATCAGATCTATCACACACAAAACTCATACGACACAACTGAAAACCCTAAAGATTCATACGTATAAATTTCATGAGAATTTACATGTCTGGTATCTTTTTCCATTCGTTTATAATACATGTGTGATTATGCATGCATGGTTTTATTCTCTTTTGTTACTCATGTCGGCAGAAAAGAAAACCCAAAAGGTTAGTCTTGTTTTGTTCGACTAATCAGAAGAAAGGCTAGATAT
>BQNB010036603.1:0-12472 GCA_026074375.1 Tanacetum coccineum | reverse complement strand
ATGGCTTCATCAAATTTCTTGTTAGTGGCAGGGTCATCTTTGACAACATTATTGATGTCTCTAAGAAGCTGAGTAATAAGATCTATGCCTTTATAGATATCTTTGACTGTCGTACTACTTTTGTCAATAGTACTCATGGTTGAGGCCATCAACTTGTCAAATTGATCTCTGTTGTTGGGATTAAAAGACTTTTTGATGTTCTTGAAGTTACTGCTGCTAAGGATAGAGTTACTATTATTAAGAAAAACTTAGTGCTGTTCAGTAATCTTAATGAAAAATATGCTAAGTAGTTAGTACTACTAGTTACTACTGCTAGTGTATATTACTACTTCTAGTGTAACTTAGTACTGCTAATTACTACTGCTAGTATATGTTAGTACTGCTAGAGTAAAGTTAGTACTGCAAGAGTAAAGTTCGTACTACTGGTGAAGATTGAAGAAAATATTCTAAGTAGTTACTACTGCTTGTACACAGTTAATGCTGCTGGTGTTTAAGTTACTACCGCTAATGTTTAGAGTTAATGTTGCTAGTACACTACTGAAAGATTACAACTGCTGAAAGGATAAAGACTGCTCAGAGAAAAGATAAAGATTGATTATGTGATATGTATGAGATATTTTTGTAAAAGATATGTATAAGTTATTTGTTTAGAAGATCATGATAACTTAGGAAAATATTGTAAGCCAATTAGGACTCTTTGATGTATAAAAGGAGGACCTAGGGCATAGAGTTCTATGTACCAAAAAACGAGTCATTCATAGAATTGTCATAGCTTCAAGGTTTTGTAACCCTAATACTAGGAGAGTCTTCGTATTATTTGTAATAATAATATTGGAGCTTTTATTGTTGAATTATATTGTTTTGTGTTACTATTTTATTGAATAATTCTTATGATATTAAAGATTAGATTCCGCATAATCATTAGTATTATCAAACAAAGTTTCTTAATTAAGTTATGTTAGATTTATCTAGCATAACTAAACCTTAAACAAGCTTAAGGAATTCGATCATTAGAAGTTAACTGGGATCAACAAGTGGTATCGGAGCTTGTTGCTTTGAGAAACTTTGCTAGAAGATATGGATCAAGACTCAGCACATATGGTGGATGCATCAAAAGTGCCTATGCTCAAACCAGGTGAGTATGAGCTTTGGAGGATGAGAATGGAACAGTACATCCAGATGATTGATTATTCTCTATGGGAAGTCATAGAGAATGGTAATGCACCTCCAGTAACAAAAGTTGTTGAAGGTGTTGAGACTACAATTGCTCCTACAACTGCTGAAGAAAAGGCACAAAGGAGGTTAAAGTTGAAGGCTAGAAGCACTTTATTGATGGGCATCCCTAATGAACATCAATTAAAGTTTAACTCCATCAAAAATGCCAAGTCATTGTTGTAGGCTGTTGAGAAGAGGTTTGGAGGGAATGCTGTTACTAAAAAGACTCAGAGGAATCTTCTAAAGTAGCAGTATGAATATTTTACTACATCTAGCTCAGAGGTGTTAGATCAAACCTTTGATAGGCTTCAAAAGCTTATCAGTCAGTTGGAGATTGGTTGAAAACTATCTCACAAGACGATGTGAATGGAAGTTCTTAAGAAGTTGTTACCAGAATGGAACATCAATATACCATTATGTGGAGGAAAAAGCTGAGATAGATACAGTTTAAGCATGGTTGATCTTTAAAAACAACCCTAAAGATCTATGATCCTGCGGGTCAAAGGGACATCAAGCTCAAGCACAAACATATAAAATGTAGCCTTTGTATCATCAAACAGCACCAGCAGTACAAATGGAGTATTTAATATTGCTCATGGTGCTACAACTATTAGCACTCAAGCTACTGCTGTTAAATCAACAATAATTGACAACTTGAGTGATGCTATCATCTGTGCTTTCTTTACAAGTCAACCAAACAGTCCACAACTTGACAATGAGGACTTGCAACAAAGTCATCCTGATGATTTAGAAGAGATGGATTTAAGGTGGCAGATGGCTATGCTAACAATGAGGGCAAGGAGATTCTTGAAGAACACTGGAAGGAAGTTTTCTATGAATGGTACTAAGACCACTAGGTTTGATAAGTCCAAGGTGGAGTGTTACAACTGCCACAAAAGGGGACAATTTACAAGGGAGTGCATGGATCCAAGGAACCAAGAAAACAGGAACAGGGAAAGCACAAGAAGAAGTGTGCCAGTAGAGACCAACTATCTCCCTATGCTTTGATATCATTGTGATGGTCTTGGTGATTATGATTGGAGTGATCAAGCAGAAAAAGGTCTAACTAATTTTGCACTCATGGCTTACACTGTTAGCCTTAATTTTATATAAGTCAAACAAGAATGATATCGTACTTATTAGTGTAAATTAGTCTTGTATGTAATATGCTAGTCCGGGTTATTACAGGGCTTGGTTACTGTATATAATATTTGTCATGTTTAGGTGTAAAGCCCAAGTTTAGCCAAGCCGGCCCAATTAGAACAGCCTAAGAGCAAAGTAATGGCTTAAGGGTATAAATAGAAACTCTCCAACACATGGGAGAAGCGGATTGGTTGCTCCTGCTCTTAATTTGTAATCACCAATTCTCATTTCTAAAATCTAATATTCTCCTTGTTTCTTTCTTACTTTCTTCTCTAAAGTTTTTTCATCTTCCATTTCGCTTGCTTATTGGTGCTTATTTATAAGTTGTGTTTGGATTATATCAAGGGATAACATGTGGTATCACTTGCCAAGGGGTGTTTAGTGTTTGCTTGTGTGTCGAATTCGTGGCTATGTATTCTTCTTTGTTTTGGTTTGAATAGAAAACCACGGAAACACCATGGTTTATGTTTGTGGTTAACGTTGGTACTTTCGTGCTTAGAATAAGCCCTTGTATCGGTTATTGAGGTTCTACAGCTTATTTCGTGGCCTAGACGAAAGATTGTAGATTTTTTCTTTGTTGCGGTTTGTCTAAAAGTATCATTCTTCATTGTGTTTTTGTTTGGGTCACACCTGCGTTTTGAGCTTAAAGACAAGAATAGTACGGTGTGAAAGTGACTTGTGGTCCAAATAGTACACCTGCGTTTTGTCTTTACTTGTTGCGTTTTGATCAAGAAGATTGCGTTTTGTCTTAAAATCAACTCGAAGATTGCGTTTTGTCTCATCTACAACAAATAACTTGCGTTTTGTCAAGTGATTGAATACCCTTAATGCTAGAATACTAAACGTTACTCTGCCCAATTTTTCTATACATTGCATTTTATGAAGAAACATATTGCGTTTTGTGTTACAAAGAAGTTGCGTTTTGTCGAAAAAGCATTGCGGTTTGTAACAACAGTTGCGTTTTGTCCTACTAGCATTGCGGTTTGTGTGAAAAGCTAAAACTTGCATTTTGTCTCATAGCTTGTAATTGCGTTTTGTCTGAAATCAAGACATTACGTTTTGTCTGAACCTTGCGTTTTGTATCACACTTTTTGGAACTTGAACTTCATAACTTCCAAAAGGACTTCACAATTTCAGACAAACCTCAAGGACTATCTTCAAGGACTTATAAACTTCACTTGGACTTAACATACAACCAATCAAACCAATAATCAACTTAATCATACTTGAAACGTCAATTAATTATTCATTCACGGTTTCTTCTTGATTTAGTAAAATCCCATGAAAGAATTCTATTTCTTGGTTTAATCATAGATTTGTAAAGTCCCGTGAACGTTAATTCATTTCAAAACCACAATACAATCAACACTTCATAACACTTAAGATCCGATATCCATTCACAACTTCATCATAATGTCAAATTCAAATACCAATTTTGCAATATCAATCATCGAATGGTCTTCTTAATGTATCATTAGAGCGGTGGTGGTAGCAAAGTCGTCCACAGTGATAGCATCGGGATATTTACGTTCAGTGGTAATCAGAATTCACAGAGATACATTGACACCAAACATAACAGTGATATCATCCACGATTGTCTCCAAATCAACCATCACGTACAATGGACTGAGAGACAGTTCCAGTTGCTAAGGTAGTTCTGAAAACCATACTGAAAGGTATATGTGAGACTATAAAAATGGTTCACAAGCATACGAGATCAACTGAAAGCCAAGCTTTGAAGCCCGTTCAGATCACTTCTCTACAGGGATAGATAACGATATCTACTCTACAGTTGATGCTTGTCCTAATGCATGTGAAATGTAGAAAGCCATTGAAAGGTTGAAACAAGGTGAATTAATCAATGTTCAAGATCTTGAAACCAATTTATATTGGGAGTTTGGAAAATTCACATCACAGGATGGTGAAACACTTGATTCGTATTACTCACGGTTCTACTAAATGATGAATAAGCTTGTTAGAAATCATGTGTCATGTTACTAATATCAAGTGAATGGTCCAGTTCTACTTCAACTACACCTTAACTGGCAAAGGTTTGTAACACTTGTTAAGCAGAGTCAAGAGCTGAAGACTGTCTCCTATCACAAACTTTATGACATCCTAAAGCAACACCAGAATGAAGTCAATGAGATAAGATCTGAATGATAGCAACATACTGCTTAATCCACGTGCACTTGTTGTCAACAACAACCAGTTTACATCCTCAAAAACCATCCTATCAAAACACTCAATATTCCTTTCACCCAGATAACAACAATCTACCAAAAAAAAATCAAACAAGGAGGGGGGAAAGCAATTGTTACCTCTTTGGCTTCCTATCTATGATACAGAACTGCTACGGTTACTGAAGATGATGGAAATGTCAAAGGAAAAAGAGATTGACAATACTCATGGGCTTTAATTTCTCTCTCGTTCAAGAACATCTACAACCTACCAACAACATCTTCGAACTTCATCACAACACCAGTAGAGCTATATCAGATAAATTCTCCAAGAACTCAATCAGGAGGACTGGGTATGATAATCAGAGGGCAGTTAATGTTGCTGGGGCTAGGGAAAATGTAGGTACTCTGGTTGTGCAGAAGTCTGGGATTCAGGTTATAAAAAAAACAAAAAAAAAATAAAAAAAAAAAAACAACTGCAAGGAATATCGGCATGTATCAAGGGAAATGTCAGAAACAAAATAAGTAAAGGATGAAGCTTATCACAAGGAAAATGATGTTATTGTGGTAAACAAGAGAAGCTGGGGTTAGTTGAATGCAGTAAAACGCTGATTGGAGGTTGATTACTGATGATGAGTCTGAATCAGGAATCTGAAGCACAATTATAAGTACACGGTACAGATTCAAGAGGTTACTCAGATCAAGTTGACATTCTGACCAATCTTTGATGATGAGCCAATGCATAAGCTCGTAGAGATAATTCTATTCATCGTCGACTCTAGGTGCTTAAAGCACATGACCAGAAATCTCAAACTTCTAACTAATTTTGTGGAGAAATTTCTAGATTGTGAAGTTGGAAATGATCAAATATGCACGGTTCTTTGGTTTTAATGGATATCTGTTCCCAATGGAACTATTACTATCAAACGGGGTTCTGTTACGTTGATGGGCCTAAATACAATTTATTCTCCGTCTTGGTAAATTTTGTGATGGGATTTGAAGATGCTTTTCGAGAAGTTCTACATGTTACATCCGTGATTTGAAGGGGAAATTGATACTTTTTTTCTTATAGGTTCATCGTGGCACAGACTGTACCTCATCACTCTTCAAAGACACACCCCTTCCAATCTAATTGCATAATGGCTAAAGCCACATCGTCCTCAAGCATGGTTATGCATCGTCGTCTATCTTATCTAAACTTCGACACCATCAACTTGCTTTCAAAGAATAATATTGTGAATGGCCTTCCAAAATTAAAATTCGTCAAAGATCATCTTTGTTCTTCTTGTGAGTTGGGGAAAGCAAAAAGAAAGTCTTTTTCATCACTTAGACACTCGAGCTTTAAAAAGACGGTTACAACTTTACACATGGACTTATGTGGTATCCTATGCGAGTTGAAAGTATTAATGGATAAAACTATGTTCTCGTAATTATTGATGACTACTCCAGTATACGTGGACTCATTCTTGAGGATCAAAAAGAAGAAAACACCTGAGTTCTCTTAATTTCCTCCACTTATCTAAAGAGAACTTTCATGCTAAAGTTAGAACAGCTTCAAACTAACAAAGGACGAAATTTCTGGAACCAAAACTTTATGCATATTTTGCAAAGTGGGGTTATAAGACACGGAAACGCCAAACTAACTATTGTTGAGGCTGCTCGAAACAATGCTATGCGCCGCTAAAATTTCCTTTGTTCCTTCTGGGCTGAGCATTGCAATCAAGCATGTTTTGCTTAAAACTGTTCACTTATAATTCCTCGCCATGAGAAAACACCTTACCACATCATCAATGCCCAGAAACCGTTAGTTAAGTTCTTTCACATTTTTAGCTCTCTTTGTTACATCGTCAGATATGGTAAAAATCTTGATAAGATGAAGGAAAAAGGTGATGCATGCATTTTTGTAGGGTATTCTACTCAGTCAAGAGCTTTCAGGGTATTTAACAAGAGAACAAGAATAATAGTTGGAACAATTCACGTTAACTTTGACAAATTGACATAGATGGCGTCAGATCACGTCAGTTCTGACCCTGTTCCACAAAGTCCGACAACGGTACTTGAACAAGACAGTTTAAGTCCCGGTCCACAAAGTCAAGAAAATGTTCCTCAAGTAGCTGAGACAGTAACAACGTCAAATGAGCTGGATTTGCTATTTAGTCTGATGTTTGATGAATTACTCAATGGAACTACTCCAGTTGTGTCAAAGTCTTCCGCTGTACATGCTGTTGATGCTCCTAATAAACATCAACAACAACATACAACTCCATCTACTTCAACAACCGTTGTTGCAGATACACCTCCATTGAACATTCAAGCAACACCAGTAATGACAAGTCAAGCACCATCTCAAGTACCAACTGTCACTGCTACTGAGAAAATTATTCAAGCAGAAACCAATAACGAAAATGCATAAGTTGACGACGATGAATTTGTAAACGTTTTTAGTACACCGGTACAAGATCGAGGGGAGACATCATCTTGTCATGTTGATTCATCAAACATGCATACATTCTATCATCCTCATCCTTCTGCATAACGTTGGACAAAAGATCATCCGTTAGAACAAGTCATTGGAAATCCTTCTCAATCAATTAGAACAAGACGTCAGCTAGAAACAGATGGCGAGATGTGTATGTTCGCACTCACCGTGAGTCGAACCGAACGGAAGAACATCAAAGAAGCCATGGCTGATTCTGCATGGATTGAATCAATGCAGGAAGAACTTCACCAGTTTGATCGATTAGATGTATGAGAATTAGTCGACAGACCACTTTGCAAAAATGTCATTAACTTAAAGTGGCTCTGGAAAAACAAACGTGATGAAGAAAATACTGTTATTCCCAACAAATCTCGTCTTGTAGCTAAGGGTGTAACACCTCCATTTTTACATATAGCAGCGGAAGCTAATCTGGGGTATTACTTCATGGATACAACAATCATAATCATAGAAAACGACTCAAAAGAGACGTTGTTCAAAAGATACGTTATCATTCATTTAAAATCAGAGTTTTACAAAGGCAGGTCCCAAAATCTAGAAACATAAAATGTGAATGATAACAAGTTTTAGCCATCTTCAAGTCCATGCCACTCCATGCCATAAGTTGCTCAATTACATGGGATAAACATGCATAAAAAGAAGGGTCAACACAAAGGTTGAGTGAAATTCATAGGTTTGATATGTAATAGTTGAATACAAGTTATCATAATGGAAATATTGGTATTGCAGGGATAATTATCATGGAGAACATTATTATCATGGAGAACAGTATTATCATGGAGAACAGTATTATTACCCTAAACTCATGAATCACATAAAGAGATATTAAAGAGATATTGGGAGATATTACCCAAAGAGATATTAAAGAGATATTGGGAGATACTACCCAAAGAGATATTAAAGAGATATTGGGAGATACTACCCAAAGAGATATTAAAGAGATATTGGGAGATACTACCCAAAGAGATATTAAAGAGATATTGGGAGATATTACCCAAATAGATATTGAAGAGATATTGGGAGATTACTACCCAAAGAAGATATTAAGAGATATTGGAGAGATATTGCCCAAGTAATTATTTAAGATGATATTGGAGAGTTACTACCAAAGAGATTTATTAAGGGATATTGGATGGATATTACCCAAATAGATATTTTCATGTACTTAGGCAATAATATATCAGGATAGCATATAGTTTAGAAAACACTTGCATTCATGGTTTATAGCAGGTATCACGGGTTTATAAAGTATGTGAGGTTATGAACTCATTAAGTCTTTGAAAAGTAATCACATTGTTATAAGATAAACGAGTATATAAAAGAGTTTGTAACAAGCATGTATCCCCCTCGCGGGTTTATAAAACATGTAAATAAGTAAAGGCGAGGTTATGAACTTCACCTGATAGGTAGTTGTAATAAATATTCTAAAATGAAAGCTGACGACCTTATCACAATTTAAAGGGAAGGTTGATCTATTGAAAAAGATAGTACAGCACGTCACGTACTGAGTAAATATGTCAAGTCTTAGGTAGATTGTACTCTAGAACTTTGGTTCAGAGAGTCTAATATTGTTATGAGTTTGATGGCGAGAGTTTATGGAATGATTGCTATCACGTTCGGTGCCATCATATTTCCTGAGGTCATTTCAGTAAACGTTTGAGGAGCTAGGGCACTTTAAATCGTAAACCCAACAACTCAGTCAGAACGTAATACCAAGATGAAATCCCTTAATATGAAGCTCCCTAGTATTGTGATACGATATAATCGGTTTTAAGCATTTTGCTCGATAACTGGAAATGTTAAGCACGTCAAGCGTTAATTAAAGTTATGTTTTGTATGGTTTTGAATACATTTTTATACTTTATCAAAATGTACATTTTAGACTTGAGAATGAAAAAAATGGCAAAGATATACCCTTGGAGTTTGACTTTTGCAAAGTTTGGTCTTCAATTTTAAAGATGTACAAAGTAAACTTGCACTTTGGAAAAGTGACTTCGTAGACCATGTAGTTATACTTTGTAAATGACATTTTTTTGTCCTTTTAGTTATAAGTTTTAGAAGTTACGATATATACCCATTGCATGGAATACTTTAGCAAAACAAGTCCAAAATCCATATAATGCTATTTTTCAATATGAAAAGTAATATACAGGTTATAGCATAGTTACTATAAGCCTAAAAATATGAGATATTAACATAATGAAGTTTAAAATAATGATTCGTTAAGTTAGGAAGCAAAACGGGTCATATTAGGGTTTATAATGATAAACGCGGTAGGTTTTAATCTCCAATTCTTCCATAATCAGTAAAGTAGTTATAATAACATTTGTTAAGCATGTTATGATAGATAATAACAAACATTTAACCATTATAACATTTAGTTAAGAAAAAAACATAAAATTAGGGTTTCGGGTATGTTACGGGTTTGGATCAAAAATGGAAATTAAGCGATGAATTGAGTTATAAAACTTTAACAAGAGTATAATTCGGATCTTCATGAACACATTATAAGATGTAGGAGTAGGATGTAGATCTAGAAAAGACCTGGGTTTGAGCTTATAGCTTGAAACGAGTCCTCGAACATTAGGACTTTAGCTTCGTACGCCTAGAATAACGACTCCCGGGCTTCTTTTCTTGGTTTCTTTTGCTTTAATTCTATTCTTGAGACTTCTTAGGATCTCTTAGGATCTTCTTGAGCAAAGGATTGCTGCTAGAAATGGGTTATAGAGGAGGAAGTGGGGGATGAGTTGAAATGAAGGCATAACACCCCTATTTATAGTTATTTCAAAACTTAGAGGCCAAGGCAAGGGGGTGAGGTGTCATGATACTGATGTAGCTAAGTTAGGGATTCTATGAGGGTGATGTGGTGAGGCTAGAGTGGTAGAGAGGTGATGTGGAGGTGGTTTTGGGTGTTTGTAGTATCGCGGCTAAAATGAGCCAACAAGGTGAGGTTGTGGCTCGATTTTGGCCATGGAAATGAATCAAGGTGCTTGTAAACTGATTAAGGTAGCATGTGGGTGAGTCATGAGGTGCTTGGTAGCAAAGGAAACTTTCAAAATGGGTTAAATTGCAAGAAAAGAGGTCTCGGGTTCCATAGGGCTCGTTTAGGATTTTTGGCTTTGCATTTCGAGTTTTCTTGTGATATGATGATAGATATATGTTCACAAGACTTGTATTTAGGATAATTAGCAAGAATTGATAGGTGGTTTGTGTTAAAAATGGGTGTAAACAAGTAAACGGGTCCAATGTTCTCATTAGGGCACGTTTAGGGTTTCTTTGATTCAATTCGCATACAAATGAAATGAAAGGATGAAATGATTATTGTATATGATTAGTAATATTGTAAAATAAGTTATTACAACTTATTTGGGGGTTGGCTGTGGTTTATAATGGATAAAAGTGAAGAAATGGGTCATGGTTTAGTATTTTGCTCGGGTTAGGGTTTCTAAGTTTCATTTCATGAAATCTTATAAAATGAGGATGTAAATGAAGTATATGACTTGCTTGTAACTTGTACTTGATGGATTATACAAGTTCTTAGGATATGAGGCTAAACAACAAACTATTTGGACATCGGTGCATTAATGACTTATACATTATGATTTTACAGGGACTTTGTACTTATTTTGGAGGAATATGTATTTAAATGGCGAATGTTATATGACTTGTTACATGAGCTTTTAGTAGCTTGTGCATTCACTTTAGATATTAACCTTTCATGGAATTAGGGTTAGAGGTATATAATAACGGTTTAAAGCCCGTTTTGATATAACATTGCGAATGGTACATTATATGAGTAATGTACTTTGTAATAATGATATTAAGATATCGACTTGATATGTTATGATGTTTTTGACATATAAATAGATATAGATGGCATAGGTAGGTTGCGTTGGCTCGTTTACTTTAGTATGCTAGTACATTGCATATTCGAGATATTGGTATCAGAGTATCTGTAATAAAAGCGAAAATATTTCTGACAATTGTGATCATAAATAAAATAAGGATTGATTTGCACTGATTAAAAATCTTTGGTTGCGGGTTGTTATAGTCCCCTATCCTTACAAAAATCTCGTCCCAAGATTTTAGTTGAATGCCGGAGAGATGTCAAGGAATGATTATAAATTGTAAGAGTGTTGCTAATCATGTGGGATACAGATTTGGAAATGAACAGATGATGAAGGTAATAATGATAATGATTAAATGAAGAAAAGGAATTATTTGTACAAACGGATTGAAAGAAACTTGTTTGTACGAATGCCATACTTAAGCCTACTTATTTATAATTTGTCATTTACAAAAATAGGCGTCCCAATCCTTGTAACTGAGAATTTATAAATTCATAGTTTGGTGGTTTATAATTTCCTTATTCAAATGAAGAAGCGTCCTAATTCATTTCAATAAGACAATTATAAATCATTTAAGCATAAAACATGATATCAAAATGGTGATGTGTAGAAAATGATATGATCATGAAAGGTAAGAAAAATATTGAGATATTAATTGCACTGACGCCCATATTATCAGTCGAGGATCTTTGTTGTGGTATTCCAATGATAATATATGTTTCAAAGGTATGAGGCGAGTATTTAGAGTTGAATATGATAGAACTAACAGAATTGACAAATAATGTCAAGTTTTGATGTCATCAGATAACAAAGTGTAACAGAATCATTAATTTATTATTTCATGGATAACTTCATCTTACATATCTTACATCATTAAAACTTTAAGAGTGTTGACACTTATGCTACATGTCTCATGGTGGGATTCTAGATAAAAGTAATAGATGACAAGGATAGTAGCTTAGTATTTAGACTTATGAAGTGTGTTTCAGAAGATCCTTCATATAACTGGTGGCAACTTGAATATCCTCGGGAGTTGTTTCTAGGGTAGATATCCTAAAGTGAACAGAAGCAAGCTTGTCTCTAAGTGTGCTTTCCTGTGGCCCTGTTGTTTGCTTTTGATCATTAATTTGCATAATGTCCTTTTTCTCCACAGGCATTACAAGTTCCAGATACTGGTTGTAGGTTGTTTCTAGTAGCCGGTCTTTTGGTTCTGCAGTTCTTGGTCAGATGACCTATCTTGTTGCAAGTTCGACACTTGACAGTGCAAGGTCCTATGTGATGCAGGGTGCATCTTGTACATAAGGGACGGTTTCCAGTATACCCATTGTTGGCAGTATAAGCTCTGAAGGTTTCTTGCCTTTTATTCTGCTGTTGGTGGTGATCATTGTTACGGTTGTTATTATTGCGGTTATCTTGGTAGTTGTTGTGGTTGTGATTGTTGGAGTGGTTATTGTTGTTGCGATTATTAGGATAGTTGTTGTTGTCATGATTATTGGGGTAGTTGTTGTTGTCGGTAGTATTTCTTCCATCATCAAACTTTCGTTTGTGACCATTGGTTTCTTGCACAGAATTGTGTTTTGTTACTTGAT
>BQNB010036602.1:32425-49329 GCA_026074375.1 Tanacetum coccineum | reverse complement strand
AACCGATTATATCGTCTCACAATACTAGGGAGCTTCATATTAAGGGGTTTCATCTTGGTATTACGTTCTGACTGAGTTGTTGGGTTTACAATTTAAAGTGCCCTAGCTCCTCAAACGTTTATTGAATGACCTCTGAATTATGATGGCCCAAACGGTGATACAATAATTCCAAACTCTCCAATCAAACTTATAACCATATTAAACTCTTAGAATCAAAGTTCTAGAGTACAATCTTTCTAAGACTCGACATATTATCCCAGGTTACGTGACAAAACTGCTTTCTTTCAAGTTAATATACTTTACGCCCGAGTATATAACATCGTACTACCATACAGATGCCTTTCCTTTGATATACTTTTGCCATCAATCAGATTTCCCTATTCTGTTAAGGTAAGTTCATAGCCTTGCATTTCAATCTTTTGAATGTTTTATAAACCCGCGAGGGGGATACATGCTTAATTGTTTTTAATATACACAAGTACTTAAAACCGATATTGTGAAGTTCATAACCTCGCCTTTACTTATTTACACGTTTTATAAACCCGCGAGGGGGATACATGCTTGTTACAAACTCTTTTATATACTCGTTTATCTGATAACAATGTGATTATTTTTTAAAGACTTAATGAGTTCATAACCTCACATACTTTATAAACCCCGTGATACCTGCTATAAGCCATGAATGCAAGTGTTTTCTTAACTATATGCTATCCTGATATATTATTGCCTAAGTACATGAAAATATCTATTTGGGTAATATCTCTTAAATATCTCCTTGGATAGTATCTCCCAATATCTCTTTAATATCTATTTAGGTAGTATCTCCCAATATATTTTCAATATCTATTTGGGTAGTATCTCTCAATATCTCTTTAATGTCTATTTGGGTAGTATCTCCTAATATCTCTTCAATAATTATTTGGGTAGTATCTCCCAATATTTCTTTAATATCTATTTGGGTAGTATCTCCTAATATCTCTTTAATATCTATTTGGGTAGTATCTCCCAATATTTCTTTAATATCTATTTGGGTAGTATCTTCCAATATTTCTTTAATGTCTCTTTGGGTAGTATCTCCCAATATCTCTTTTAATACCTCTTTAGGTAATATCTCTCAATATCTCTTTAATATCTCTTTATGTGATTCTTGAGTTTAGGGTAATAATACTGTTCTCCATGATAATAATGTTACCATTTTTCCATGATAATTGTATTCGTTACAATTATTACAAATAACGGGTGTATAACAACGTAACCCCATACCACACTATAAGCATATACTATGTCACTGCTTTTATATACATTTACTTATGATGGCTTGTATTCAAACTTTATATTTCAACTATGAACTTTCACTCATCCATTTGTGTTGACTTTTTTAAGCTGTTTATCTCAGGTTATGAAGCAATTAATTGCACGGCCAGTGGACTTATGGACATGGAAGATGCATAAAACTTGTTATCATTACCATTGTATGTAACTAGATTTTGGGACCTGCCTTTGTAAAACTTTGATTTTAATGAATGATAACATATCTTTTAAAAATGTCTCTTTTGAGTCGTTTTCTATGATTGTGTCTGTGATTCATGAAGTAATACCCCAGATTAGCTTTAGCTGCTATATTATCAAAATGGGGGTGTTACATAATACAATCATTGCACCTTAGATAAAAACCTGTGTTTTATCCGATTATTCATGGCTGATATGTTTTCCTTACATCAGTGCTTGACCGCTTCTCTATCATTTGTCTATCTTGTTGCGTGTGTTTATTGCTTTACTTGTCATCAAAACCCTAGGTTAGATAACCCAAACTTGTGCCAGTCTCTCAGGCTGAAAACCCCCCTTTTTTACCATTAGTTTAGGTTTAACTTAGGACTAACTTAGATATTTAAAATACTGATAATTAAGTATTAACGTTCTCGCTTTTAGTGATCGACACCCTACTTACCAACGAAGCTACAACTGATCGGGTACATTGCTCGTTAATGTTGTTTTAAGGTAAAGTCGGCAAAATATAAATAGTAAAACTTGATACATAAAATACCTACACACAATGACACATCAAGTTTTTGGTGCCGCTGACTTGGAGTGAAATTGCTTAATTCTTATTTATTAGTATTTTTAGTTTAGTTTAACTTAGATTAGTTTGCATTGTATATTATTGCATATTGTGTGTGTTTAATTTTCTACACTGTTTTAATTTTCTGTTACTATTCTGGTCGACTGACCAATACGGCGTATTCTAACTATTGGATACGGCGTATTAACCCTTCGACACAGATACAGTGTATTATGTTCAACAAATCAATACGGTGTATTCAGTCAATTGAATACGGCGTATCGATCATCTAATACAACAACTGAGTTAAGCTTTTCATATTCGGATTTCATGTTTAAATTTTTCTATATACCTTCTTGCAAACTAGTTCTATTGATAATTTTCTGGTTCTTTTCAGTAGCAAAGATGAAGGTGATTAAGGAAGAATCCGAAGGGCTGGGATTGCCAAAGGATCAATGATGATTTGTTCACGTATGATACACCAATTGGAACTGATTTTGATGAATTCAATTGATTAAGCAGAATGGATGACGATTTGTTTACTTATGAAGTTAAGATTCCTAGGCTTTCTTGTATTCCATGTGTCGTGCAACAGGTTGACGATTTGGATGATGGTGATCTTGTTATTTATGAGCAACGAGTGTGCTTTGATGAAAACAAAAGTGTGTATGCTAAAGCAGTATATTTCATCAAAGACAAGTTGGTGAGATTGATTGATGTGACTTTAGAGCAGTGACTTGAATTAAAATATGGAGAACAAGGAAAAGGAGAATGTGATTACTACATGGTTGGTACAAAGTTACAAGAATCAATTTGAAGAATACATGGAAATCAAGAGACAATAGGTAGTGTATAGAGTCTACACCAATATGCTTAGAGATCCATATAACACTGTATTTTCTGAATGGATTGCTTCAAAGTTTTGCAACCACATGACCATGGATTGGTACACAAAGAACGCGTTATGACTTTATTGGAAAAGAGGTTACGACGAAGTAGTACTTACCGACGAGGAGATTTTTGATCTTGAAGATGAAAATTTGATTGATGAGAACGAAATTGCTGAAATCTTTAAGATCGAAACTGACATATTCTACTTCAAAACACCTCTATGCAAGGCATTCAATGAATTGAATTATCTTTTAAAGGTTGATACAGATTTATTTACTCATGATATTACAGGGTTCAAGACTTATGAAGAATACAAAATCGAATTGATCCATGAATGGAATAGAGGCATAACATGGGTTCCAAAGAGCCATGGTTAGAAAATGGAGTACCTTATGAAGTAATCGACCATATATGCGACCCGTTTTGTTTCAAGGATGGAAAAACCAAATGGCCCACTTGTAATTGGAATGATGAAGGATTTTGCAATAGAGGAGAATTAGTATGAATGTATCAAGTTGGTTACATGACCTACTTTCAAGATTATGAATGGTATGATAATCTGATAGATGGGAAATTACAGGAAGAGGCTTTAAAGCAAAAATCCATCTATGAAGGGTCATGGGGGGATGCAACTCGAGGAGTGTTAAGATTTTGTGCATGGTTGAAAGAATGCTTTGGGAACTTTTACGAGCTCGGTTATGAGTTAATGATAAAGCTTGAAGAATATTGATGGGTAATGAATGATAACGAATGTTCTCCATTTACAAACTGGGGAAATCGCATGCATGAGATGGAGTGAAGAGCAGAAGACAAGTCTAACTTAAAGACTTTGCTGTAAAGAAAAGTGCTTGCCAGGAGACAACCTATAATGTTTATAATTTTTATCGAGTATGTCTTCCTAGTTAGTTGATAAGGCATATCCAACTCCAATGGATAGGCGTATTGACTATCGAGACGTTATCCAGTCTTTTATTTTCTTCACTTTTTGAACTGTATTGTCCGTTTAGTCTATACGGCGTATTCGTTAAACGAATACAGCATATTAGGCGACTGGCCCGTATTCAAATACTTTTTACAAGTCTCAATACAACGTATCCAGGTTTAAGGATACGACGTATCGACTTCCTGTATCATTTTAGGATTTTGTTTTTTGTTTTCTAACCGAACAAAAGACTAGAGATAGAATTGCAATTGTTTTCTTATTGATAATACAGGACTTACTAAAATGACGAATTTGGTGGAGTGCTTACTTTCTGGAACTCATGTGTGTTGTAGTCATGCTGGTATTCAGACGCATTTACAACACACATTCTTGCTCATAAACGCAACATGGAGGATCATACCGAACAAATCCCAAGGGAGTTTCTCGTTCTAATTCTTTTAAATTTCTCGTTTTCATTGTTATATTTATACAACGAGGTCGTTGTATATCTCAAGTGGGGGGAGGAGAATTAGAATGCTTACTTGTCTATATTTTCACATTAATATGCTTAAATTATGCCTAGATTTAAAAAAACTTTCAAGCATAATTTTGTGAAATTATTAGTTGCATGACCTCGCATACATAACCCTTGTTTAGATATTGTGATAATTTAGCCTTATCCGTTTCCCAATGTTTACCCAAATTCCACAAAAATATAAGTTTGTCGGTGATGTTGTAGACTTTAGAACTTGGCTTTGTATATCTATTCGAGACCACAATAATAAGCACTATTTTTAATAGATGGAGTGACATTTTTAAACTTGGTAAATTTCTAGGAATACACCAAGAATCCTATACATGTTGTAATATTGACTAACTACACTGGTTAGCTAACCCCTGTATAAACCATTTGTTTACACTCATTTTTAGAGTAAGATACCCCTAGAAAAACCTGCTAAGTCATTCCATTCTTTTCTTACACAAAATTATATTTCATTACACCTTTACACCTTAGCCTACCCTATTAGATTAAGTCCTTAATCGGTTGCTAGTTGCTTTTGTGTAAAGTATTGTACTTCTTATGTACATGTGTAGATTTTCTATCTCTGGTATGGTCGAAAAATTACACAATGCAACTGGGCATGTGTATTGATTTTCTATCCATGGTTAGGTCGAAAAATTATACAATGCAACAGGAAAATGTGAAAGTAGTAGTTTTTATATTTTAATGTGTTTACTACTTTCACCAGTATGTGCAGATATTAATTATCCAAATTTATTGTATTCGTGAAGTGGTGAAATTTTACACCGTAGTTTGTTTTTTGGTATTGGTTTATTAAGAAAATAAAAAAAATTGAAAAATACAAAAAAAGATAGAGAGAGAAAAAAAAGTGAGATTTGTGAGATAATTGGTTCGTCTAAGCTTAACCGATATTATTATTTGAATGATCGATTATTCATTAGTATGTGTTATAAACCAACGATGTAAAGTTATGTTGTATATTATTTCTAGTTGGTCGCAATTATAAACCAACTATGTATTTTTCATGTATTAAGTGGTAGATATCGCTACAAATATTGTATAGTATGTATATTATGGATGATTGGGAGTTGACCGTTATGGAAACGCCAACTAAGGGTTGTTTTCATTTATCTTTGATCAAGACGTTTTTTGAGTCTGGTTCGTGTCTACTAAACATGAGGCCGTCCACGATTTGTGTCTTTTTCATGGGAAGGTCGGGAAAGTAACTAGCAACACTGTTCTTTATTTCTTTGGACTTAATCTATTTGTTTTGTACTTTTTATTTAACAACAATTATTTTCTCTTTCCTAATCTGTAACCTTGGGTCTTACTCAAATGAGGGTGCGAGCAATTACATGTATTTATTCTATTGTTATGAATGTGTATGTGTGATTTTGTCTGCCTTGTTGGTCTATTACTTTTGGTGAAAGATTAGACGATCCATAACCTATATTATTCTGCATCCTAGCCTTTGGTTTTACTCGAATGGGGATCTGAGCAATCATGTATGTCTATACCATCGTTATGGATGTGTATATGTGATTTTGTCGGCCTTTACGACTATTGGTAAAGATTACTAATCCTATTCTCTAGCTTATTCGAGTTAACGATCGACCAATCATATGTGTCTATTCCATCGTTATGGATGTGTATGTATGATTTTGTCATCTTTTCTGGAATATTAGTATTGATAGAGATTGGAAAGAATTATCAACCCTTAAACCATAACCCAATTTACCTTTTTAAACTTGTTACTCCTTAGCTTTAGTGGTGGAGATGTGTATCCTTGCCAAGCCTATGATAGAATACTCATCACAACTGAGCAATTGAGCGAATTAGTTGCATGTTACCACATATATTAGTTGAGTGATTTGAGTGATTTCATCTTTCTACTTCGTGAGGTGTTTGGTTATGTGCTAGTAATTAAACGAAAATTGCTTAAAGGAAAAAAATCCTAAACTCAGGTTGGGATACATTTTCATAAAGTTTTCTAAAGTCTACTTAAGAACATGTAGGATTCAAGTAGAGGATATTTGATGACATCAAATAATTTCTATTTTATAGCATCATTTATCCTATTTAAATTTCTCATTTTACATTATTTATGCATGAATTGGTAGTTAATCGCTTATATTTGTTATTTGCATTTAATATCGAGCAATGGGTGAAGTTTAACAAAAAGGCGCGCATTTTGGAGCTTAAACGAAGAAATTAAGAATCTGATGTTTTGAATACCTATATGCCTTATCCATCAAGGAAGATACGGCGTATCTACACCTAAACTTTACAAGAAACCACGAAGACTTGAAGATCAATACGTCGTATCCATAAAGATTCATATGCCGTATTCACTGGCAGTTTATGAAAGATTTTAGAAGATATTTATCGTGAACCCCGCTCCAAGAAAACCCCAATACACCGTATTGACAACATCTAATACGACGTATAACCTTATTCCAGACTTTATAAATACCGAACCATAAAACAAGATTTCGTATGCAAGTGAAGCCCTAAACCACCAAGTCGACTAGCAAACGTATTGATGAGCATAGAAGGTCAGTAAAGAGCCACAAGATCCTAGGAAAACTCTTGTAATCTTCGCACAATCCAATACGTGTTCGGTTAACGTTTCTTTACTTTAATCGTTCATATATGAAACCGTGTGTAATTTTGCAATGACTATCGGCTGATACCTTTAGGTATCAGCCATTTTTATGAAGATTTAATGTTTAGTTTATCTTTCTAGAATGTTTATTACTTGTTGCATATAAATTATATTTATCACAAGATACTTGTTTATGTTTAATTATGCGTTTAATCTATCATTCAATTGGATCTAGTTCTATGGACCAAGTAGGGTAGAGTTCGGGATAGAATTGCATATAGGTTATATGTGACTCTGGAATCATAGGATCGCACATTTAACTCACTAGTGTCTCCTCCGGTTATAAAGGGTGGTATAGCTAAGCGGTGACTTAGGATTTACAAATGCATCATACGACCTGGCTTGGAGCACTACTGACCGCGGACTACCAGCATATATAATTTGACTGAACATAAGTGGGTAAAGTCTTGATGAGCTAGGGTTTAATATTCACTGATATTGGATTCCTAAGATAGATTATAATTAACTGATGTATGCTTATGAGACATTCATTAATTGTGACATGATTAGTTGAATAACGTTTAGGAAGAATTCCTGCCTAAACCTTGTGAATGATATAACACCAACATAGTAATACAATCATTGCACCTTAGATAAAAATTTGTGTTTTATCCGACTATTCATGGCTGATATGTTTTCCTTACATCGGTGCTTGACCGCTTCTCTATCGCTTGTCTATCTTCTTACGTGTGCTTATTGCTTTACTTGTCATCAAAACCCTAGGTTAGATAACCCAAATCATGCCAGCCTCTAAAAACCCACTTTCTTACCATTAGTTTAGGTTTAACTTAGGACTAACTTAGAATAACTTAGGACTAACTTAGATAATTAAAATACTGATAAGTAAGTATTAACGTTATTGCTCTTAGTGATCGACACCTTACTTACTAACGAAGCTACAACTAATCTAGCACACTGCCCGTT
Organism: Tanacetum coccineum; assembly: GCA_026074375.1. Classification (NCBI taxonomy): domain Eukaryota; kingdom Viridiplantae; phylum Streptophyta; class Magnoliopsida; order Asterales; family Asteraceae; genus Tanacetum; species Tanacetum coccineum. Next base: position 41,345 of record BQNB010036602.1, on the reverse strand, counting down.
AGTGTTGTTTTTAGGTAAAGTCAGCAAAATATAAATAGTAAAACTTAATACATAAAATACCTACACACAACGACACATCAACGAGCATAGGGAAAATAATGTTGCATGCCAAATGAACCATTTTTTGTTAATTTTAAGATTTTTACACCCCTACAAAAATAGATATAGGGAAAACTTGGAGTGGGAGTTTATTGAGCACACAATTTTAAAAGTTTTTTAATATTTCTTTTGAGAATGTCTTGAAAAAGTATGCTCAACAAGAAAATGATTTTTAATTTATCTGATGAAATATCATTTCCTTAAAACTTCTCTTGACCATTCAAAACTTTGAATGTTTATATGACTTTGCTCAAGACCGAAAAGACATGAACTTTCCGTTGTTGAGGAATAATGTGCATAGATGAACATTTTCTTTTCTTTGTAGTCTGAGCCCTTAGTTGATATTTACTTAGAAGTCGTTTGTTTTGAGCAAACTTTTGAAAAGAATGCTCGAAAACAAGAATATTTCTCTTTTTTAAAGATAAAGCGCACTGAAGCGTACATTTTTCTTTTCTTTAAGACCGAGTTCTGATCAGAAGTAATCCGAAGTCATAGAAAATTTAGAAAAGACATGTTTTAAAACATTTTAGAAACTCTCGCTTGAACTTTATTTACATTCCCGTGTCATTATTAAAGACATTTCTAAGGACGTAAATATTATCAATTTACGAGAGACATGTCGAAGAAGATTATTTTTTGTATTTTTGAAAATTTTTGATTTTGTATTTTTCTTTGATAGGTTTTATAATTTTGTATTTTGCTTTTCTAATTAATATGTACAAAGAATTATTGTGATTTTGCAAGACGTTCCAGCTCCTGTGGATACAAATTACGCATACCAAGGCGACGAACCTAATAGTTAAACCTTTCCACTGGAAGGGCTTTGGTGAAAATGTCAGCCAATTGGTAATCAGTATTGACAAAATACAGTTCAATCGTACCCTTTTCTACGTGTTCCTTTATGAAATGATAGCGGACAGCGATGTGTTTGGTTCTTGAGTGTTGGTGTGTTGCAGGATATGGCTATGGCTGACTTTGAATCACAATAGATAGGAATCTTGTGAGAGTAAAAGCCATAATCCGTTAACTATGTTCTCATCCGAAGAAATTGGGCACAGCAAGCGGATAGAGACACATATTCTGCCTTCGCGGTTAACAGCGCTTTGCAGTCTTATTTTTTCAAGGACCAGCTCGCCAACTTTTCACTTAAGAATTGAGTTTTGCCTGAAATACTCTTTAAGGTGTCCTGACATCCCACATGATCTGCATCTGAGAATCCAGTCAGTTCTAAACCATAATCTTTCGTATACCAGAGACCCATATTAACGGTTCCCCAAAGATAACAAAAGATCCTTTTAACCTCCTTGAAGTACTTCTCGGTTGGCTGAGCCTGTTACCGAGCACATAAACAAGTAGCATGTACAATGTCTGATGTGCTTGACGTAAGATACATTAAGGCACCAATCATGCTTTGATATTTCGTTGCTTCGACGGGAGTCTGATTCTCGTCAAGATCAAGCTTATTTGGTCTCCATTGGGATACCAATGGGATCACAAGTTTCCATTCCATATTTTTTAAGGATTTATAGTATGTAGTTGGACTGATTTATGAAGATGCTACGGGGGGATTAGTTAACTTTTCAACCAAGGAAAAATGTCATTTCCCCCATCATTGACATTTCGAAGCGGCTTTTCATAAGGTTAGCAAATAATTGGATATACCTAGGGTTTGTAGAACCAAAGATAATATCATCTATGTAGACTTGTACCACTAAGATGCCATCATTGAAGCGTCTTATAAACAAAGTTGGATCAACAGATCCTTTGGTGAAGTGATTCTATAAGATAAACTTTGACAATTCGTCATACCATGCCCTCGGCGCATGCTTTAACCCATCGAGTGCCTTCTTCAACTTGTAGACATGAATTGGATTATTAGCATCGATGAAACCTTCAGGTTGACACACGTACACGTCTTCCTTTAACGAACCATGCAAGAAATGATTTTTCATGTCCATTTGGAACACGATGAATGATTTGTGTGCAACGTAAGCTAAAAATATCCTAATAGCTTCCATCCTAGCAACTGAAGCGAATGATTCTTTGAAATCTATTCCTTTCTCTTGACGGTACCCTCTCACAACCAAACAAGTTTGTTTCTTATGATCATGTTTTCTTCATCGAGTTTGTTTTTTAATAGCCATTTCAGATTACAGGGTTTTATGTTGTCCGGTAAAAGGAACTAACTCCCATACATCAAACCGTTTGAACTAGAGAAGCTCTTCTAGCATTGAGTCAACCCATCTAGGGTCGGTCAAAGCTTCTTTGACATTGCTTGGTTCCATAGTGCTCACGAACAATGCATAAATGCATATTTCTCCATATGTCTATAGTTGGTTTCTTGTAAAAACTGGTCGTGAGGGTTCTCTTATCACTTGTTCCAGAGGATGATCCATACTCCATTGATAATCATGTTGGTATGGTTGATAAAATGTATGCATGTTGATGGATCCATATATTAAGATGATTTAGCAGAACTTGTGGATGCTGGAGCAAATGGATTTATGAACGTATTCTCATCGAACATTGCATTTTGAACATTTTCAGCAACTGCTTCAGATTGGAGATGAGGTTGATTATCTTGTTGCTGAACATGTTATGGTTGTGGTTGTAGCTTGTCAACATCCTGTTAAGTTTTTGGAATAGTTGGAGCTTGTGAAGATGAATTTGTTGGTGTTGGTGCAGAGTCTGCAGTTGTCATAGATGCATTTGGAGTCTGAAGATTTTGAGTCGCTAGAGCAATAGGAGCAGTTTTTGTTGCATCTGACGGTTGACCACCAATATAATCATCATACATTGCTTCAAATAAGAGATCCAATTCATGTTCAGTTGGTTTTTGAGATGTTATTGTTGACGAAGCATAAGTAAGATTGAGTCTTGAACTGATATGTCCATAAGTCATTCCTTGAAGCTCGGGTTTTAAACTGCGTTGTTCAAAACCCATTGTTGAAAGCTCATCAAATGTGACATTCATTGTTTCCATGATTATCCTTGTCCTTTGGTTGTATACTCTGTAAGCACAAGATGTAGCATAGTAACCAATAAAAAAGCCTATATCACCTTTCGCACCAAGCTTCCCAATATCCTCACGATCATTCTTTGGATAACATAGAGCCCCGAATACATGTAGAAAGGAGATATCTGGTTTTCTATCATTAATAAGCTCGTACGGTGTTTTGTTGAATCTTTGATGATTTAGGGAATAGTTCTGAGTGTAGCACGCGGTAGCAATTGCTTCAAACCATAAGAATAACAGAGCACAAGAAAATATCAACATCGTTCTAGTATCCTCCACCAACGTCTGATTTCTTCATTCTACGACTCCATTTTGTTGAGAAGTTTTAACAGAGGACGTTTGGTGTGAGATGCCAACATCATCAAAATATTCTTTAAGCACTTGATTCTTGAATTTTGTGTCATTTTTTGTTCGTACAATAATGACTGGACTTGTAGAAGGACTTGAATTTTCTTTAGGAAAGTTTTGATCTCTTCTGGTGCTTCATATTTTGATCTAAGAAAGTGTACCCAAGTATAACGAGAGTAATCATCCACTATCACTAGAACATATCTCTTCCCATTGATGCTTTCGATTCTCATTAGCCCATACAAATCCATATGAAGAAGGTGTAACCTTTGTTTTAAGTTTGGAACAGGTTTGGGTTTGTGAGGTGCCTTTTTTGCTTTTTCCTTGCTTATAGGAATGACAAAGATGTTCTTTATAGTATTTGAATTTTGGAAGACCGGTAACGAGATTGGTTTTAGCAAGTTCATTTATGGTGTCAAAGTTGATGTGGGATAAACGTTGATGCCGTAACCAAGACTTGGTTAATGTAGCACGAGCCATGAGACAAATAGGATATGCAAAGGTCATTTCATGAAGGTTGATAGTGTAAAGGTTTGTTGTATAATTTCCTTTTAACATATCAACTCCTTTGAGATTTCTAACAAAACAGGTGTTCCTTCTGACTGCGACCTCTAAATCTAAATTACAGAACTGTCCAACCAAGAACAGATTGTGTCCCAAGCCTTCAACAAAATAAACCCTGAATTGCAGCAACATGATCATTTCCAAAGCGAACAGTTCCCATAAACTTCCACACGACGTTGATGAGTAGCTTCAGATTCCTGGTCATGTGCTTGGAGCAACCTAAGTCGAAGCACCATAAACAAATTTTGACAACCTGTCAAGAAGAGAAGTAGAGTTTGGAAACTATTTGCTTGTAGGTTCTTGAGGGTTAGAATCACTTACATCATCATACACAGAGGTGTCAGACTTACAGTCAGAGTCACTGGATTCAATTATTTTTCCATTATGGTAAAAAAATTCTTCTAGTTGGTGACCACCTAAGGCAAGTTCTAGGTTTTCTAGGCATGGGTGAAGCAAGTCTTTCTTTAGACCCTAACTTCTTTGATTTTCTTGACTTTTGCCTTATGTTTCTTTTTATTTGTAGTGGTTGAAACATTAGCATTTTGGTTATCAACATGAGTATTTATGTCATTCACATAATTAAGCACACGGACATCATGATTAGCAGTAATTAAACATTGCTTACACATATCACAAACAACTTCTGATTTATCATTCTTAATAGCAAGCTTAATGTTATCACATTCAGATGACATATGTTTTTTATTCTTAGAAAGAAGTAATTCCTAGGGTGATCTTCTACTTCAACGTCTTTATTCTTGATGCTACTACTTTTAGACGTAGAGGGGACCCTATCATTCTTTGTATTGCTCCTAGGCTGTGGTTTTCTGTTCTTAGCATTGTTGTATACTCCTATAGAAGATAAACCAATTAAGTAAAAATTAACATCTTTCTTGGTGTTGACATGAGGTTGTGAAACAGTTATCGGTTTTATCCTAACGCTTGATTTTACAGGTTTATTAGGCACTACCTTGTCTACCTTAGATTTTTGAAGAGCATTAATCCTAAACATTCCTGGGGTAATCACTTTATCATTTTCACAACATTTGATTCTTGTGTTTTTGGTACCGAGTGTGAAGTACTAGTTTCGTTAAATCAATTATCTCAACAACCTTAGGAATGAACAGAGTTTTTGAAGATTTTGCTCGTTCAGATTGAAACGCAGTCGGTTGTCTAACAACTGATTGGTTTCTGAAAGGTTGTGAAGGTGGTTTTCCCAAGATGGATGGCTTTGCAAACTTAGTATTTGTACTCGTACCTTTGACAGTGTCATTTTGTTCAGAAAACTTGCCAAACAACTAGGATCTTAACTTAGCATTTTCATAAATCGTATTACTAAGTTTGTCTTGCAAAGAGTCAGTTTTGAGTTTGGTTTAAGCCCGTGTCTGTTTGATAGAATCAAATAGGTTCTGGTAAATAGCCTTAAGATGTTCATTCTCTTTTTCTAAGGATATAACCTGAAACTCTAAGAACACGTTCTCATCATCAAGTTTTTGAGACAAAAGAACAAGGGTATTTGATTTACATGGGGTATTCATACTCTGACCCTTGAGATCTCCTAACTAAGCTTGCAACCATTCGATTTTACGTTGCATGTCATTGTAAGCTTTATTGTATGAAATCTTATCATATTTCCATTCCTCACATTTTGTGTACCACTCATTCCAAAGTTTAGCATATTCATTTTCCTTTTTAATGGTACAAAATTCAAACTTTTCTTTCGTACGTTCAAGCTCAGTTTGGAGATCAGATGTATCTACAACAGATGAATTTTTCACAATATACAGAATATCCTGACTGGCCACTGCTCTTAAGAGATGCTCGTTTTCTTTTTCCAAAATTGTGATCTTATCAAGAGATTCATCAGCTTCTTTTTCCAGAGATTTGAAGTCTCGAACAAAGTTAGCTGCTTCTTTCAAATATTGCATTTCAAAATGTATTACTCTTACGTCAACTTGGTTAACGATAGGAGCAATTTCATCCTTTAAAATCTTGTGAACCTCTCGATGAACTAGAGACCACCAATTGTTTACGTTAAATGACATTTTTGACTTTACAACGCGTTAAAGAGTCATAATGGTGTCTTTTACCTCATTTTGAAATTTTTGTGCAACACTTGTTGAAGTATCATCCGAAAAATCATCATCAGGTATTGAAATTGGTTTTGAAATTGTATTTGAAACACTGGCCATTTTGGAAGTATTTAAAAATACACCTCTTCTCGTGACTTGGCCGTTTAAGAAACCAAAACCTCAGAAAGTTTATTAGTTTTTGCATAATTTGTCGGTTTTATTTCTATGTTCAGTTGTTTCATTCATAAACGACTCTCTTGAGCAAGTTGTAGTGTTTCCTCTGAATCATAGATAGTAATAGGATCATGCTTATCTAATAACACTTTGCCATTATACAAACTCTATTGTTTCTGTTGAGCTTGCTTGAGATAGAAAGGATTTTGATAACCAAGAGCTATTTTCTGTTCAGTGTGGTAAAACGAGTCTGGCTTAGGTAAAAGCATATGCATCGTTTGAATTGATTGGCCCGTTTTAACCAAAATGTTATCTAATTCCTTAATATTTTTCTCTGATTGAATTAGTTTATCAAGAAGCTCATCTTCGCGTGTTTTGAAATCACTTTTCAACTTTTCCTTTTCTTGTTCAAGATAGGAAATAGTTTATTTTTCTTTTAAAAGCTAGTTATTTAGATTTGTAATTTTCTCATTCAAAGTTGTTATCGTTTTAGCTGAACTTAAGTGAAGAGCATTTATCTTTTAAGTACGACATTGTTCGTAATAAACAGACTTTTTATAAACATTTTCAAGTTCATTAAATTTTGCTTGATTGAATTCAAAACTCTTTTCCTATCCTTTATATCTTGCAAGCTTAGTGGTCAGATCAGCATTCGCTTCTTTTATTTTGTGATTGACCATGTTGACTTTCTCAAATTCAATGACTAAATTGATATATAATGACTCAAAGAAAGCACGTGTTTCCTCAATGGTAGCATGATGTTGTTCTACTATTTCTCTACTATGTTCTATATTAGAATCATCAGGAATAACATTACTGTCATTCTGTTGATCCAGATATGGTCCAGTAGTGGGCTCGAGTAGCTCAATATACAGCTCCTCTTGAGTGAACATATTGAATATCTCATTATCATAACAATTTTCATATTGGTGTACCTCAGTTGATCCATCTAAATCATAGACGGGAGCTTTGTCAGTCTGAGTACCCGATGTCGGTGCTTGCTGCAAGTTAGCCATTAAGATGGAGTTCACATTGACTTCCTCAATATCACCTATAGCATCCATTAGATCAAATTCTTCAGCTTGGAGTTGGATCACTGCTTCTTCCTTTTGAGCAATCAACAACTAAGTCTGAAGATAAGCAGCATCCTTCTCCTTGGTCTAACAGTGCAGTTCCTAGCATAATGACCCAATCCTCTGTAGTTGTAACACCTTATTTGATTACCATTGTTCCTATTACCATTACCCTCAGCTCGTGCTGCTACAACATTGCCATTCTCATTCTGATTAGCATTTTGATTTGCAATCCTCGGAACAATAAGCCTATTCTGATTCCCATTATTCTGAATACCCAAATTCTGAACTGCATTCTGAACAACCTGATTCCCTGTATTTTGCACTGCATTATACCCGTTCTAATTCCCTGCAATCTGCCCTGCATTGTACCCAATCTAATTTCCTACATTTTGCCTAGCATACTATTTAAACTGATTCCCACCATTACCCTCAACCATTTGTATCTGTCTGTCTTGACCCAAGTTCATACCCGGTTGTGCAATCTATCTGTTATGTAGGTTTAATGAAGTTATCTTATTGTTGTTTGTTGGTGTAGAGTAGTTTAGTTTGAATGCCTTAGCCATAATTACAAGTGTCATGTTTATAGTTGTGGGATCTGTGATTTATCTGGGTTTTGCATTGGTTGTTCCATAAAGTTCGTGTTGAATGTAGGTTGTGGGACATAGTTGTTGTTGGGTGATGGATGTTGCATGTAGGTAATTTGTGATGGGTGATCTGGGTGAAACACTGGTTAATTGTAAGGATTCTGAGATGTTGTCATTAGTGCCAAAGGATCATGTGTCTTTGCAAGTCGTTTTGCCCTGATTTCATTAACCTCCTCCTAATTCATCTTCAAGAAATCATACAACTGATTGTAATCCACCTCATACAGATTCTTTGTTTGATGTGTAGTAGTGACATGACGTTCCCATTCTAGCTGGAGATGATTTAGAAACTTGAGATTGCTGGCAATCTTGTTTAAAAAGTGTTTGTTTTTCGAGAAATCACTCATTAACTTTGCGGAATGATGATAGTAAGATTCAATCGATTCACCTTTAGTGGAATTAAACCTTTCCCATTTATTAAACAGCTTAGCCTTTTTCTCCTGAGCCCCAATGTCAGAACCTTTCATCATCTGTTCAACACGTAACCAAATTTCTTGAGCAGTGTCATAACTGTCTATTGCAGCATAGATGTCTTTTGGAAGACCCATGAGGATAGTCTGAATTGCCTGATCATCAGCTTCTATTTGCTTTGCTTCTTTCTTAGTGAGTTCATCATCTGTCAACTCATGAGTAGATTCATCTATAGGAGGTGTACGGTTTGGATCATCTGGTTCTATGATCATTCGTCTTACATACAGGACGTGAAGAATGGAATTCACAAGTAATTTCCCGTTTGGTTTACTCTTTTTTCATAACAAAGAAGACGACTAGACCATGGAACGTAGTTGTCCTTGTTGAGCATAGGATGAGGGTTTTCGAAACCAGCTGTATAGATGTCTTGTTGAGTCGATGATGACGTATAGTCCAACCTCGGGTCATGAACCCGACCCACGAATACTACTTATACCCAGGCCCATAATGAATGGG
>BQNB010036602.1:0-30379 GCA_026074375.1 Tanacetum coccineum | reverse complement strand
AGAAATCCACTTGCGCGTCTTTAAACCTTAACCCTTAGTATATTATATGTATATATATTGTTTTCCGTCCAATCATAACTGGTCTCGTATATTTACATAAAGTTACTATTTTTAGACTCTCCGTTTTTAGAACCGAACAATGGTCTTAAAAATAATTAATTGAAATAATAGATCAACCGACCTTTAGTTTTGACCCGCTATGTCTTAATTTTAAAACTGACAATCCTCGCGGCAAAGTAAAACGTCATTACGAACAACTTTCGTGTTTCGCCGGAAGGCTGAAACGGACTCGAAAGTGCTCAAATCGTTTAATTAATAGATCTGTCAGATTTAATATATTAAAAATAATTTATTTTCTATTAAAGTGTATATTCCGATTTCACTCCAGTTTCTTCGTTATTGGGAGTTAAAAGTCCCGTTTTATATCAAAACGTCCGTCAAAATATAATTTGTTATATTTTGTAAACCAAAGTCTGACTTTTCAAAGTCTCGAATCCCGAATCTCATGTTTCGTTTTCTGCTCACAATTATCCGTTACAAAACGCGCCAAAGTCCGTTTTTAGTTCAAAACTCGTCTAAACTATATCTAGTATCGCTTATACATTATTATCAATCCCGTTTTAAATATTAATATCACATTTTACTTAGACGTCGCAAGTTTAAACAGATTTCATCACATATACATTTTATCGATAATATAAACGAAATAATCGAATGCTTTTAAATTAAACGCACCCTTTTTCGGTAATCAAACACACCCGTTTCGGTGTCACAATATCAAACGCACCCATTTTCGTTGCAAACCAAACCCGACCAAACAACCCGACGCCCCGGCTGTCCCACAGCCTAACCCGACACCCCGTCGTCGGTTGTTAACCCACAACCCGACCGCACCCTTTGCGGCTGACCCGAAACCCAAACCAACCCAAACCCGACGCACCCCGTGTGGTGATAAACCACGAAACCAAACGTACCCCGGCTGTTTGACAGCCAACCCAAACATGCCCTTATGTGCCCGCTGTCCCAAACACACCCTTGGCTGTTTTGACAGCCAAACGCACCCTACTTGCTGTTACAAACCACCCGCACCCTTGTGGTGACTCTCGCTGCCAAACACACCCTCGGCTGGTGCCTGCTGCCCACCGAAACAACCATCCTTGTGGTGTTATCCCAAACCCAACGCACCCCTTTCGGTGCAAACATCAAACCAAACCCACCCTTGTGGTGGTGGCTGCCATAGAGCCCAACGCACCCTTGTTGGCTGAATCCCACAACCCAACGCACCCTATAATCTAGAAAAAGAACCAAACGCACCCTACTTAGTGCTATAATCAAACCAACGCACCCTTTTGTGCGGCTGGTGGTTTGACCCGAAATCAAACGCACCTATGTCGGTGGCTGTCCAAAACAAACACCCTTGTGGTGTTAACATTTAAACCGAACGCACCCTTCTATTTTTGGTGTTTACATCGAACGACAAACGCACCCTATCTGTTAAAAATAAACCAAACCAACGCACCCTATCTTGGTCGTTTATTTGCCGAAACAGCCACCACCGTCGTGGTGGCTTTCACCACCGAAACAAACACCCTTTGTGCCCACAATAAACCGAACGCGTCCTTGCATTTTAAAACCAACCGGAGCCTTAAGGTGGTGGTGGGGCTGTCGTCGATCGAGATAAAGAAGGGGGGTTGCGACGGCGCGAGTGAGGGCGAGTGATTATGGGGATCGGGTAGATCGGGTGGAGATGAGTATTTTTGGGTTTGGCCGGAAAAGTCACCGGAAAACTTTTCCGGCGGCGGCCAGCGGTGGCCGGCGGTGGGGGTGGTGGCTGGCCGGATAAAAATGGGAGAGAAGGGAGAGAGAGGGTGTGAGGTGTGTGTTTATATTTGTAAAAAATGAAATGAAATGTAAAGATTATATATATATATATATCAATCAATGTGACAAGTCTCTAATAGTCCAGGGTCAATTGTGTAAAATTTTAATATAGTTTTGATAACTATCGGTTCGGGACTCGTTTGAGCGACTTAACGGACGATTCAAATCTCGAAACTTGCGCCATTGTTTTCCAAATCATTTTTCTGATAAAAATGAGTATTCATTTGATAGTATTTCATAAATATTTTCATAACATTTATAAAAATATTCGTTATTTATTTAGTGAACCGGTTACGTCTCGTCCGAAAGTAAAACTAGGAATAAACTTTTAACCCGTATATTCGCGTTATCAACAAACGTTTTCGATTAAAATGATGACTAATTTATTTAATAAAAAATGATAATTAAATGTAATTTAATTATTTTTTCGTTTCTAAATCTTGCGAGGGCATTTCAGTCACCTTCTGACTGTTTTCGGGTCTCGGTCAAAACTAAAAAGTTGTCAGGAATGTCGTTTTACATCAAATTGCTTTAGAGTCCGAAAAATGAAAACGTGATTTAGCTGCTCGTTTTTGATAAATCAACCTAGGAATAACATATATCTCCTTCAAATATGTTCCGAAAAATTACCAGTTACGCGATAATCGCTTTTATGTGAAAATAAAAGACCAAAAGTCAAAAGTCAAGTCAGACTTGAAAAGTCAAAGATTGAAATCGTCATTCAAAATTTCGAAAATTCTCGGATGTTACACATAACGGCACACATGACACATTTTCCTTCAAATTAAGTGTATTCGGCTTCCAAATTTTCAATACAAACGGAACTAATTGAATCCGCCAAGGACCACTCTCCAACACCTTTTCCATGCCAGATTTAGATTCGAATTGAAACATAAAAGAGCCACAATGCATCATGACTCGTTTTAGCCCAAATTTAACCCACGCATGTTTAACATAGTTTTCTACCATGGGGAACGCTAGCTTTTTACCAACAAGAAAACAGTACAATGTATTAACAAAATGTGCATTAACCTCATCAAGAGCAGCCTTAGGTAAAGTCACAGTCGATGATTTATTCAGTTCGATTGGTGCAACGTTTGTGCAGTGCTATGTAAGTACACCAACATAGTTTAGACCGTCTGGCAAAGTCTATCTTCTTGAAAAGGCTCATACATCAATAACCATTTAAATAAATTTTTCAAAAACAAAACAAAAATAGAAAAATCTTTCCTTGAAACTTGTAAAAAAATATAAAATCAACTAGAAAAATAAAAAAGTTAAAAATACAAAAACCTAACTTTAAAACAATCACATGTCTTCTCATTTCTATTAGATTCCTGATTTGATTTTTCTCAAATTCTTTTGGAATGTATCTACGGGATCATGATATGAGGAGCGTTATTTTTATGATAAATGTGTTGCCAACGCTATTATATATGTTTTGTAAATATTCCATTCACGTAATCAAAAAAGATTGTTTTACAACATTTTTTATTCTTTAATAACGCCTTAATTATACATGTTTTTTGCGGCATTATTTATATATATTTTATCATTTCTCGTGAACTTTCGATACTTAATAAGCATGAATTATGTGCAGGTTCACTTGAAGACATCCCGAGCTCAAAGAGAATAAAGTTCAAGTGTTTACAATCATTGGAAAGAAAGATAAAGAAAAAAGAAAAAACCCAAGGCTGAAAAAGACCCAAGTACGCCGCACCTACCCTTTGTTCGCCGCACTTCCCATTGAGTCCGAGAATTAAAGGCAATTAAACGAAGACTGCACTTAATCACCAAGTACGCCGCATAATATTTCTTGTGAGCCGCACTTCCTATCAGAACTATGAAGAAGAATTAAATAGAATTAAATACACCTCGCATTTACACACTAAGTGCGCCGCACAATATTTGTTGTGCGCCACACTTCGACCCAAAATCAGCCTATAAGTATAGATGAATTTTAACTCCAAAATCATATCTTCAATTCACTCAACACGCCTTCAATCATCATTTCCCAAATCTCTCATCCATAAACACCACAAACACCTGAAGATTGAAGATCAAACAAGAACGAAGAAGAACACTATCGTAATTCTAGTAAAATAAAGGTTGTATTTCGATTCCATACTTGTTTTGGGTAGAGTTTGATCCATATTCTTACCCGGACATAGTATGTTTCTTTTTATTCTACTTAATTTTGTTATGAACTTCATAGCCATGAGAGGCTAAATCTCTCATGACTACTCGGTGAAAATAATATAATTAATAAGCGTTTGGTATAATTACGATCTTGTTAATCTTAAGCTTATGTTATAATCCTATCGTGTCTAATCTTATCAACTTTGATTATATACTTACACCGGTATAGGTCGAAAGACCCGTTGTAAACTATATGGTTTTAAAGATTTGTCTTTGATCTTTATCGTTTGTGACGAAATCCACTTACGTTATTTGATAAACAAAATTGATTTGATATAATAGTAACTGGATTATTTGAGTGACACATTTAATCAAGTTAACTGGACATAAGTCTTAAGTTAAACAAGATAATTTGTGAAAACGTTTTCTGACGAGAAAACCCTTTTTATAAATTAAGGTCCTAAGTTTGAGATCGTAATGATCACCATTGCTTATGAATTATACAAAATTATCCGAGTAGTCATCTTTCTCATTATTGAATTCAGTTCAGTTTATTTTAAATCTGTTAAAGTTTATTTTTCATCTGATTATTCGAACACTATGCAAATCCCTGTGAACGACCTGGTCTTACCTAAAAAAGATTATACTACATACGAGGGTTATACTTTTACCCGTATGTTTCCATATAATAAATTGGTATTTTCAGTCTTATAAATCTAAAGCTTTTGGAACACATCAAAAGTTTTTAGCGCCGCTGTCGGGGATTTCAAAGTAGTTTTGTAATCAAACTTTTAAAATAATTTTTAACACCCCTCTTTTTCAAAAATTACCGTATAGTTTTTTGGCAAACGGACCCAAACAAATTCTTCTTTGGATGCATACACGTGCTTCCAACTCTGAAATTATTGAACCATTACCTAAACCTGAACGTACTCTGAATCGGAGACTTCGTCGAGGAAACAGAAGAGTTCTATTTGAACAAAGAAACAATCCACCTCAACACCCGAGAGTTGTCTACGCGTCAATTCTCGACATTAATTACTTCTATCACTTTCTTGATATTCTCCGAAATTACGATCCCATGGATGATGAACCCATGTGGGCTGCCGACCGTGTTGTCGCTCCGACTCCCAGTTCCGCAATCACCATTCCTAAAACCACAAACAAATTTGCTATTAAAGGTAACCACCTGACTGTTATCAAAGGAAACCAATTTGATGGTAGAACCAAAACTAATCCTCACAAAAACATCTACGAATTCCTCAAAATATGTGATATGTTTAAATACACAGACACCGAGAATGAAGCTGTCCGCCTAATGATGTTTCCCCTATCACTCACGGGTGAAGCAAAAACCTGGCTGGACAAACTCATAGAAGGAACTATCGAAACGTGGGATGAATTTTAAACTGCTTTCATTAGCCGATTCTTTCCCCCAGCTCTTTTCTATCGACTCCTTGAAGAAATTTGAGCCTTTTCTCAACATGAAAACGAATCTCTAATCGATGCTTGGCTTCCTATGAAGGAAATGCTCAGAAACTGCCATGGTCACAATCTGTCCAAAGGCAATATCATAAAAATCTTTTACCAAGGTCTTAACGAAACCACCCAAGAAGTTCTAAAATCCGCAGCTGGTGGTATTTTCCTCTATAAAACGCCAAATCAAGCTTATCAGCTTCTCGAAGACAAAGTCTTACTCAAGCTCGATTGGGCTAAAAACTAAAAAACAAAACCATCTCTTAAGAAAACCGTTGCTTTCGCCATTGAAGGTAGCAGTAATTCCAACAATGTAAAATTATGGCCCAAATGGATGCCATGACCATGAAAATGGATACTCAGTATAAAGAATTCCAATCTTGTTCAAAACAACCAAACCTTGACGATGATGACATACCCATGTCACGTGAAAAAGAAGCAAAATTCATACAAACCTTCCACTGTACTCATTTTTACAATTATTACCGCGACCGTGATTCCAACCGCGATAATTGGCGTTCAAGCGGAAGAAATGATTTGATGTGTCGTTGTGTAGGTGTTATTTTATGTATCAAGTTTTACTATTTTGTTTTGCTGACATAACCTAAAAACAACACTTTAACGGGCAGTGCACCCGGTCAAGATGTTGCTTCGTTGGTAAGTAGGGTGTCGATCACTAAGAGCAAGAGCGTTAATATCTAATTTATTTGTATTTTAGTTATCTAATTTATGTAAATCCTAAGCTAATGATAAAGGGGTTCAGCCTGAGAGACTGACACGAGTTTGGGTGTCTAAGCTAAGGTTTTAATGACAAGTAAAGCAATAAACACACACAAGAAGATTAACAAACGATAGAGAAGCAGTCAAATACTAATATAAGGAAAGCATATCAACAATGAATAATCCAATAAAATGCAGGTTTGTTTATTAATGCAATGATAATCTTATCTAAAAGTGGCATATCATTCTTAAGACTTAGGCGGTACTTTATCCTAAGACCTAGACATGAATAATCCTGTCACATATAACGTGCCCGCATAAAGCATCCTTCTTGTTGATTATAATCTACCTTAGGTGATTATTAATGGGATCTTAGTAAACCCTAGCCCATTAGGACTTTACCCACTTACATGAAAATATGGAGAGCCATCCCGGACTCTTAGCCTACGCCCACACAACACCAAATTTTCAGCGCATTAAATATGTAAGACTAGACCCAGTTGAATGATAGGTCACATACAAGCACGTAAACAAGTATAAATGGTAAACATAATCAAACAATCAACGATAAATTAAGACAATCGAGATAAACAAACAAAACATTAAATCTTCATAAACATGGCTGATACCTAAACGTATCAGCCCATAGTCATTGTAAAAATACACACGGTTTGATATATGAACGATTAAAATAAAGAAACCTCAATCGAATGCGTATTCAGTTATGTGAAGATTACAAGAGTTTTCCTATGATCTTGAGGCTCATTTCCGACCTTCTTGGCTCTTCTATACGTTTGAGAATCGACTTGGTGGTTTAGAGATTTTCTTACACACCTAAAACTGAGTTTAGGGTCTTGTATTTATAGTGTCTGAAATACGCCTAGATACGTCGTATGGGGATAAGTGGGTACGGCATATAGGGGTTAATTTCCTTAGAGTCCACGATAAGATCAAATCAATTAAGATAATTACCATCAATCATATTAAATGCGTATCTTTGACCGATGAACAGCTGTGCATACGGGAACTTCCTAAAGTTTCCTCCCATTAAATGAAAAGCTCTCATCTAAAAGATACATATATAATATATAAACGTATATTTAAACCGGGAGTGAGATCACCCGGACGTCGATTCCCCAACGACTTGTGAAATTGAAACATGCTTTAGCTGGATATGATTTGAATGAGACGAAAATATTTTTTGAGTAATACTATACCTACTAAATAAAAGCAACAATTTAAAATGAACAATTAAAAAGCAATTAAACACTTGAAACAATTGAGCGCGCAATTAAACACTTAAACAATTAACGGGAAACAAATAAAACGCGACGAATAAGCAAGTAAGACAAAATTAAACTTTAAAATTGAAAACTAAATTTCTAAACCTAAAATAGGACAAAAGAAAATTTTAGAAAAAAAAATTATACATTTTTGATTATTTTTGAATTTTTTATGATTTAAAAACTAATTAATACTAATTAAATCCTAGAAAATAGCAAATAAATTCCTAAAAATTGAGAAAAATGATTTTTGAACTTAGAAAAATCTAAAATGTTATAAAAATTAAGAAAACTATTTTTAACTATTTTTAAAATTAAAATCCTATTTTTAAAATTAAAAATAAAAGCCTAAAATGAAAATTAAAATCTAAAAGGTGTAAAAATGATTTTTCTGAATGTTAAACTAAAAGTAATTAGAAAAATCATTTTTATAAAACTAAAAACTATTTTTTTGTGTTTTTTAAAAGTTTTTTTCTATTTTTTATGTATTTTCTAAAATAAAAACTTTCAAAAAATCCTAGAAATTAATAAAATAAAAGGAAAAATCTGAAAAATTCAGGAAAAGTATAAAATGTAACAAAGATCACTAGAAAAATGAAAGGAGTAACTCAGCTTATCAAATAAGCTGTGAAAACAGCTTATTTAGCTACAGTTTTTTTATGAAAATAAGAAAATCAAAACGTGTTTATTAATAAAATAGGATGGGACAATAATGAATTGTCCCACCTAGTGCAATGGTTAAGTCTAATGGTATGCGTATGAGAGGTCCTGAGTTTGAAACTGGCAAACCCCCTCTTTTTGCTCTTTTTTTTAATTTCTTGGCTCTTTTCAAAAACTGAATATTAGAACTTAAAGAAGACTAATTTTTAAGCAACTTTAAAACTAAACTTTTGGTCTAAAAATGAAAAATAAGCACTGAAACAACTTATGAATAAGCTTTCTACAGAAAGTGAGCCTTTGAGCTAATTTTTGCTAAAGCACTTGCACTAAGCTCAAAATAAGCTCAAATCTAAATTCAAAAGATGTTCCTAACAGCTTATAATGTGAGGAAATTAGAAATGAAAAGCTACTTTAGTTTAAAACACATTAAGCTACTTAAATCTAGGAGCAAAAAACTGCTAACTCAGAAAAGGAAACTTAAAACTCAAAAATCCAATAAGCTCAAATGCTCATTAGGCAAATTCAGAACCCTAGCTTTTGAAAACTAGTTAAGCAACTATTAAGCTATGAATCTAACTTATAAATCCTATTCCTATAAGCTAGAATTCAGAATTAAAAGCTACTTGTTAACTACTATTATTTTTGGTCTTTTTGAGTTTTTGATGAACTTTTAAGCTAGGTTTACCTAAGAAAATAAGCTATTTTATGAAAAGCAAGACTAAATCTATATTAACCTATATGAAAACTACTACCTACTTGAATTTAAAGGTTGAAAAACTATTTAAACTAGCTTAAATGGCAAAGAGAAAAACAACAGTACTAACTGCTGTTAGTACTGCTGGTTCAAATGGCAAAGCCACAAAACCAATGTGCAGGTTACCTTGAAGGTAAATCCTACACAACTCACTCCTATTGAGTGTGTTTGAGCAAACTACAAGCACAAACCAAACCTAAAAAGCTTGATTCAATTTTAAGCAATCAAAACTTAAGGCAAAACCTCCCCTGGTGCAGAAACATACATATTAAGCTCTAATTTTTTATTTTTGAGAACTTAACTTTAAAAACTGAATTACTACTAGTCTAAAGTGAAAACAAAACTGACTCAAACAATTTGCACAATCTATTTTGACTTTTATAGGTCAAAGTGCATTGATCCAAACACCCCTTAATGATAAGACAAAAATTGATTAAGCTTATGAAATGAAATCTTCTTAACTAAGCTTTGATACCAGACATTGAAGAGCTTATAAAAAGCTTAAACAACATGATTTAACAACTACTAAGGCTGAATTTAAAGATCTTTACTAATTGCTAACTAATATTTTTGGTTTTTATGGTTTTTTAAAGACAAGTTAAGCTATAACAAGATTTAAACTATTTAAGCACAAAGTTAATATAATAAAGACTTGTGATCTTGAGGAGGAAGAAAGAGATCACTTAATAACAATTCGTATGTAGAAGAATACGATTGTTCTTCTCTTACACTTTGATTAGGAAGAAGAAAGGGATGAAGACAACGCTAAACCCACCACCAAAATATAAATAATCACTTTGTGAAACAAGATCAAGGTATGTTAGTGATTAAGATATGTGTTTTAGAAAGAAAGAAAGAAGAGAGAAAAGTAGATCTGAGAAAATTCGTGGCAAGAGGTTTTGTTTTTCAGATGGGGTGGCCTAGTATTTATAGGAGACAAAAAGAGCCGTTGTGCTGGCGGCGGTCCCGGCGGTCCCAAATATATTAGGGGGCCGCCAGGCCTATAAGGGGGCCGCCGTAGACTACGCTTCTCTTTTTGTCTTTTTGTGGGGAAGGTGTTATCTGTTTTAGAACCTTCCATTTTGAGGGGAAAAATCTGATTTCAAATTTATTATTTTAATAATACATTTCTTTTATAAATAAATATTTTGTTTTTATATTTTTATAAAAACACTTTTGTAGAAATGTAAGGTTTAAGAAAAATATTTTCTTAATCACTAATCATGTTTAATGATTTGTTTATCCATACCTTAAGTGATTAATCTTAGAAATAGAATTTTACGGTTAGTAATTTATAAACGTTTATTTTTATCGTAAACGTTTTTACATTTTGTTATTATCAAAGCATCGAGAGGTCGAAAAATATAAATAACGTTTTTAGACATTATTTGTATTAACATGAGTACCTTTATCTTTCTGTCTAGTTGGTTCTCTACCTTGTTTTGATACCTTTTGAATACTTCAAAGGTATCCGACTTATGTTTAATCAGATAAACATATCCATATCTACTGAAATCATCAGTAAACGTAACGTAGTAGCGTTTTCCATCTTTTGCGGCAGATCGAAATGGTCCATACGCATCTGTGTGTACTAAGTACAATAATCCTTCACCTCTTTCACACGATCCTATGAATGGTGATTTAGTCATCTTGCCCAATAAGCAAGACTCGCATACATCATCCAATTTGAAGTCGAATGATTCCAACACTCCATCCTTTTGGAAGGTTTGGGCGATTGCGTTGTTTTTTTTTTTTTTTTTTAAGTACTATACTTTCTTGTTTACGTGCCCAAGACGGGAATGCCACAATTTTGATTTATCAAGCTCATTAGACGAACCAACATTTAAAATCACATGACCATTATGACTAATCCATTCAACAGTTTCATATATGCCTTTGTAAGGAGAAGCTTTAAACATAAAACAACTATTTGAATAAACCAAAATATCTCCATTCTCATTATCAAATGAAAATTTTATAACTATCCATAACAAAGCATGAAATGAAATAATGTTTCTTGTCATTTCTGAAAAATAACAGCAATTATTTAATTCTATCCTAAATTCAGACTTCAGCATGAGCTCGTACATTCCAATCCTTGTCACAGGCGCGATTTTCCTGTTTCCCATGACTAAGTTGAGCTCTCCATGCTTCAACCTCCTACTTTCCTTTAGACCCTGTAAAATAGTGCAAATGTGAGTACCACACCCTGTATCTAGGACCCACGAATCTGAAGTTGTAGTATTGTGGAGTTCGATCATAAACATACCTGAGTGACTACCCTTTTCGACCTTTCCGTCTTTGAGGTCCTTCAGATATTTTGGGTAGCTACGCTTCCAATGCCCCTTTGTGTTTCAGTAGAAGCACACTGCTTCTTTTGGATCGCTTGTAGGTGCAATCTCAGATTCAGCCTTTCTCTTAGACCCATGATCGGACTTTCCTTTTGCGGCCTTTCCTTTCCAGTTGGAATGAGAAGTCTTTATTTTCTTTGCATTGTGACCAACACTTAACATAGGAGATGCTGAAGTAGCGGTTGCAACAAAGCTATGGGTTCCTTATGAGGTCTCTTTTGTCATTAGATATAAAGTGCACAAACTGATGTTAAATTCAGTGGCAGGACCGGATAGGATTATGTTGATAGAAAGCTCAGCATCGAACATCATGTTCAGAGATTCCAATCTGTCAAAGTACCCTTTCATCTCTAAGACGAAAGCACAAATAAAGGCTTCAGGTTTCGGTTTGCAAGCCATGAGGGATTTAACAACATCAAGGCATTCCTTGCTTGCTTTTGCCTGAAACATTTCTTTGAGCTGTTGGTTCATTTCATAAGCCTAAGTGTTCTCAAAAGTCTTTTGCAGTTCATGGCTCATGGAAGATGCCATGATGCATGACACTTTGTTTGCATCATCATAGTGCTTTTGGTGAGCTTCAGTCTCTAATTGGGTTGAATCATAATTGATTGTGGGAATTTGCTCATCAAGAACATACTCTTTGTTCTCGTACCTTAGGGTGAACCTAAGGTTTCGCAATCCTACGTCTCATATAAATTAGGAACCGAATGAGTCTTTCCCTCCCAAAGAACTGAGAAGTAATGAGAAGTTTGGTTATGTGCAGATTGGGAGCGGGAGGATTGACATATTTTCAGGTAGACATCTATAAGATAAAAACAATATTATACCTTTAATTAATTACCCAATTTTAAATTCAGGCTAGGATCCATATTTTAGATTGTTTTGAAGAGGGTTGCCGTTAATCACATCCACGAATTTATTTTAGTAGACATATCTTGTCAATTTCATTCTCTATGAAATTCTTAGTTCTTTTGAGATTCATTGATTTTGATCAACGACATGTTAATCTCGGATATGCTCATCTACTATTCATGACTGGGATTCCGAGAATCATGAATAAGATGGTGAATTTAACCATACAAAAACCCGTGCGGTTCCCGGCTCGAGTTTGCTCGAGAATCGCGAGTCCCACATCACCTCTCACTTTTGTTTCTTAGTATGTTTGTCATTAAACCACATGCGCCTCCTTACAGCCTATGAGGAGATGTTGCGGTTTTTCAGGGGTTTAACATACTATTCATATTTGCTATATCTAAAACGGGAATTTTGTTTAAGTACTTTTAAATTAATACTTTTAATCTTGACATCATCCTATCAAAAGTTCTCGGTAGCTCCATTGAACGCACAAAGAAGTGGAGAAGCGGGTCAGCGTTAAGCATATTAAAAACCCGACTTCTTTAGGGAAGCAAAACGACCCGCCTTATACCTCTCTTATAGTTTGTTCACTATGGGTGAGCCGATTTATCAATTGACTAACGATGTATTTAGATTTAATGATACATATACAATATAGCAATTATAATATGTATAAGGTTTCAATTTAAACATTTTAAAGTTTTGGGTTCTATTTTAAATATTTTAAAATTTTAGAGGTATATTCTAAACAATTCAAAATATAAGGTTTTAAAATGTAAATTCATATTAACATTCAATGATCACAAGATAATAACTTAATATTTAATTATTTATACTTATGACAAGTTAACAACCTACTCATAGATAATTAAGTGCTAATAGAATTAAGCTAAGACTCTCATTACCACTGATGGGTTTTCTGTACCCTAACTAGATTAACATAAAGCAAAAACAATAATTAATCTAGGGCAAAAAGGAAACAAACCCCTAAATGATCTTAACCTAATAAATAAAATCAAATTAAAATAAATAAATAAATAAATAAGAAAATACTAACCTTTGAGAAAATCAGATTTCTCACACACAGACCACCTTGGTCGAACTTGGAGGCAAGTACTCAAACGAGAGTACCTCTAATAGCTCACACCCACGAACCAAAGAGAAAAGGGATTCGAACTCCTAAGGTCTCATTACACGAGTTGACTCTTACAAAGAGTAGCTTAGCAAATAAAGCCTTGGCATGCCCCTCTATTTAGATGGAGAGGAAGAGACTTGGAATAGCTCTTTGGATGGATGTAGGATTCCCTCAAAAAACGTCCCATGGGTCCCTTATGGGTCTTCCCAGCCCGTTCAACTTAATACACCTTGTATTAGTTCATATTCAGCCCATGCTTCTTTATAATTAGCTTCTAATTAATTTACCAACTATTAATAAATTAATAAACTAATTAATTATACATATAATATTAATTCTAATTAATATTATCTCTCCTTTATTATTTCTCTTAACGGTTCACTGAGGGCAACCCAAAAAGGACTCTACTTTTAACGACAGTCTTACCAATTAGTTATGAACTTAGACACTAAATCCAACAAATGGATGCTGCTATCAAATATCAAGGAGCCTCAATCAAAGCTTTGGAGATTCAAATCGGGCAAATGAGCAAGGTACTTCAAGAAAGGGGATCTGGAAGTCTTCCTGGTTCAATTGAAACAAACTCGAGAGACCATGTCAAGTCAATCTCGACTACTATTGAAGCTGAAATGCCCTTAATATGTCGTATCAGACCCATTCGATACGTCGTATCGAGCCTACAGAACAGGATGCAATATTTCAAGCCAAATTAATCGATTATTCCTTTTCCTAGTTGATTGATCGATGATAGTTATGAAGAGAAGGAAGTACTAGGAGAATTCATCTATTTAAATGAATATGCTACTTACTTGCAGAGCTTGCTTAAGGAAAGGTCAAGGATCGATGATTAAATCAATGGATCAATGAACGTGCATAACTCGGCAATTCTTGAAGATGCTCTCCCACCAAAAGAAAAAGAACCTGGGAGTTTTACTATACCTTGCAATATTAATAATATTTATTTTGAAAAAGCCTTAGCTGACTCAAGTGCTAGCATTAGTGTTATGCCTTACTCGACCTTTACCAATCTAGGTTTAGGAAAATTAGCTCCTACTAAATTAATTGTTGAATTGGCTGATAGAACCAGGAAACATCCCAAATGTATAGCGGAAAATGTGTTAGTAGGAATTGATAAATTTATTTTTCCCGTAGACTTTATTGTTTTAGATATGCCCGATGATATCAAAACCCCATTGATCCTAGGAAGACCATTCTTGTATACTGCTCATGCTAAAATTGATGGGTTTAAAATAAAGATTGCTTTAAGAGTAAGGAATGACAAAATTGTATTTAAAAGTGATAATCCTACAAGTAACATAATTAAAGGGGTCTATGTGTTAGGAATAAAGGAGCGAATAGAACTTTATTTAGAAGCTAGGCTAATGGGCGAAGCATTGATTTTAGATAGATCACAAGACCCTGAATTTGGAGATTTTCTTGAACTAAATGATCTAAATGAACTATTAGAGCTTAGGAGAAATCAAGATATAGATGACTTAGGTCCAACAATTAAAGAAGGGGAAGTGGTTGATGAACCCATGGTTGATATAGTCAAGACTAGGAATGATCATGAGATTATTATGGGAATTGATGAATACCCTAGTTTTTGCGACTATAATGGGAAGATCCATATTAATTGTGCTTATAATCTGTAGTTTTCTTGCATGATAGGGTATGAACATGTGAATGCTAAATTTTTTTCAATTTTGTCAATTAATGTGATGTCCAAAATCTTTTATAATTTGATAATGAAAGACAAATTTGAGTATAAAGGAAAAAATGTAGTTAGAGCTTTTATTAATGTGCCTATCTTTGTTGGAAACTTTTCTGTTGTTACTGATTTTGCAGTTGTAGAAAATAGGGATGCTTACCGTGATAAACACATAGGAGATGTCATTTTTGAAAAACCATTTTGTAGGGAAGTTTATGTCAAAGCAAGGTGGTTTGATGGATTGATTACCATTTACAATGGTAACGATGGTGTAACTTATCAAATGGCGAGATCACATCCAAGGTTTAAACACCTCTTTAATGAACAATGTAACAAGATTAGGCCATTGCTGAAGGTAAGTGCACGTGACATATTGGAAGGTATTTTGCACCCATATCAAAAGCTAAAAGGTTTCTACAAAGGAGTTTTAAATTTAGGACATGCATACATTAAGAATGAAAAGACGGTTGAATGGCTCACACATGGACACGTGAGCATGCATGAGATGGGGTGAAGCTAAAGTGAGTCTAACTTAAAGACTCTCCCAAAAACAAAAGTGCTTATCGGGAGATAACCCAAAATGTATTTTTAATTTTGTTATTGAGTTTGTCTTCTCAGGTAGTCGATACGGCGTATCCAATTCATTGGATACGACGTATTGACCAAACCTGGACGTTACCTTTTTATTTTCCTGCACCTAAAACTTTATTATCAGACTTGTCAATACGGCGTATTCATAAATATTGCCAGTCAAATTAATGTTCATTATGTATTGGGTTCAAGCCCGTATTCTAGAATAGTTCGTACACTCCTATATATTGTATCAATTGTTTTGAGGAATATAAGACACAAATTATATCTCTAAACCCTTTCTTACATATCTAAGCTAAGGTTTTGATGACAAGTAAAGCAATAAACACACATAAGAAGATTAACAAACGATAGAGAAGCGATCAAATACTAATATAAAGAAAACATATCAACCATGAATAATCCGATAAAATGCCGGTTAGTGCAATGATAGTCTTATCTCAAAGCGGCATATCATTCTTAAGACTTAGGCGGTGCATCATCCTAAGACCTAGACACGAATAATCCTGTCATAATTAACGTGCCCGTATAAAGCATCCTTTTTGTTGGTTATAATCTACCTTAGGATTTAAATAATGGTGCTCTTACTAAACCCTAGCCCAATGGGACTTTACCCACTTACTGCTTAATGGCAATTTATATACTAGTAGTCCACTGTGTCCAAGTCCTAACTAATGGAATCAGAACGTTATTTGTTGAATTATCTAGGGACACCTGCTAGTCAACTTGTTCATTAACCCAAAGGTAAGGATAGGTTATTTATTTGTGACCTAATATTCTAGATATAGAAATTGGCAATAGGAACTAATCACAGACATCTTAGCTACGCCCACACAGTCATCGAACCTGCAGCGCATTAAATATATAGGACTAGACCCAGTTGAATGATCAGTCACATATATAAGCACGTAAACAAGTATAAAATGGTAAACATAATCAAACAATCAACGATAAATTAAGACAATCAAGATAAACAAACCAAACATTAAATCTTCATAAACATGGCTGATACCTAAAGGTATTAGCCGATAGTCATTGTAAAAATACACACGGTTTGATATATGACCGATTAAAATAAAAAACCTTAACAAACGCGTATTCTTTGCGTCGAAATTATACAAGAGTATTTCCCTGTGTTCTTGAGGCTCTTTTCTGACCTTCAATGCTCCTTTATTCGTCTCTTGGTCGACTGGTGGTTTAGGGATTCACTTGCATACCTAAAACTGAGTTTAGGGTCTTGTATTTATAGTGTCTGGAAACGAGTGGATACGCCGTATTGAATGCAGTCAATACGGCGTATAAGGAAATTCCTTGGATAAGACAAGTCACCATTAATTGCATTAATTGCAGGATCATTGACTATTGACTGTATTAAATGCATTCAACAAAGGCTTGCTCGGGATATTCCATGCAATACTGAGTGTTGTGAGGACCACTGTAGATCTCACATGAGGTAGTGATTTTGTTCACTTAGGTAGGTTGTGTCAGAGCAAGATGAGCTTCCATCAAGCATTGGACTTAATTATTGAGCTCGATTAGACGGCGGTCTGATGTACTCGGGACATCTTGAGGCAATGCGATTGCCTTGACCGGCTTAGCGAAATCCCTTGGGTCGTTCCAACTTTTATGGTCATGAAGCTTTCCACCAGCCGATTGGTCAATGGTTCGTCTTGTGACAGGATTGACATGGTCATAAAAAATTTGGACTTGGAGCCAAAGGTTTATGCTATGATGAGGGGCTTTTTCGAGTAAGTCCTTGAAACGAGTCCATGCTTCGGATAGAGATTCTCCATGATGTTGTTGGAACATCAAGATATCATTGCGAAGTTTTGCTATTCTTCCCGGTGGAAAGAATTGAGCAAGGAATTGGGTAGTAAGATCCTCCCATGTGGTGATGGATCTTGCTGGAAGACGTTCAAGCCAATTGCTAGCTTGATCGCGAAGGGAAAATTGAAATAGACGTAGGCACGTTCTTTCCATAAGTTCACCGTCAAGGTCAAGTAAGTCCACAAGTTTAAGGAAATCCTTGAGGTGTTGGTTTGGATCCTCGAACTGAAGTCCGTAGAAAGAGCATCCGTTTTGCACCAACCGGATGGTGTCGGATCGAAGAGGTACCATGTTGTTCCCTACGAGGAGCTCAATGATATTCATGTAGCCCTCGAGGCTAGGTTTGGAGTAGTCTCCTAGAGTGGGGATAAGATTCTCGTCTCCCATGGTGGTTGACGAGAATGGGTTACAAAACAGATAACACAAAGAACAGATAGACTACAAGAAAGCTAATATGCGGAAATTTAATTCTCACTTAAAGGGATTCAAGCGCGTAGAACTAAGCTAAACTATGATCAATACCTAACTATTCCCCGGTAGCGGCGCCAAAAACTTAATTGCGGTTGTCGTAAGGATTTCTACAAGAAGTTTTACATCTCCCTAGGCAGTGTACCTAATCGTTGTAGTGTAGTATAGGCAAGACTCTGGGGTTGTTATCGTTATTTAGGATAATAGGTTGGGAAGGCTTGATCATGGTCTAACTCTAACATTAAAATCTAAGGCTTGAGAGATTCTTTTTCTCTTATTATGAGTTTTTAAGAAAGCAGGATAAAACATATAATTGATTGAGGTTGGTTGGTTTTAGCTAATAAACTAAAATGATAAACTAAACTAAAGGTGATAACAATATAATAAAAGAACTGTGTTTATTTAATCAAGTATTACTCCCTAGATTAGCATCTCCTAGTGTTGTTGCATTGGTAACAACACTTGTGATGATCTATGTAATATCTACTAAGATCCCATGAACAATTACACAACCAACCGTCTATTTAATATTCACGGTTATGGCCAGACGACTAACAAGTAAGGTAGTATGAAGACTAAATACAAATGGCCCCTAAGAGAATAATAAATGCATGTGAAATCTATTACACTCGGATTAACCATATAAGGGGCAAGAAGTATAAGACTAATTACCCGAATGGTATCCTTTCCTACACAAAATCATGTTTTTCCTAAGACATATCAAACAGCGATTCGACAAAAGCTGGTTTTTCTAAGAACCTAACATCATATCATCTAAGAACAACACCACTAAGATCTACAATCAAGGTTTTGAATACAATCATAAAATAAAACACAATAGAGGTTTAGGCCCAAGCAAGTTATTAAGTAAAGCAAGAACAATAAAGAATCAAACAACACATAAACATATTGAATGAATAAGAAAATCTTACTTGATTAAAACAAGAGTTGAAGAGAGCCATAATAGGGTTTTTGAGCCCTAAAATCGTCCTAACACATTCTTCTAAAACGAAACTAGGGTTACGTTCCTTTCCCTTTTACTCTAAAGTTACACAAGACACTTAAAACCCTAATTTTGGGTTTGTATAAATAGGAAAAACAGTTGCGACGGCGTCGTGTAGTAATCGTGACGCCGCGTGATACAAGAATATTCCTAGATCTTAGCTAGGGTCGTGCGGGAGGGGGGGGGGGCTGATCCTGGCTAAACCGCATATTTCCTATATACCCCTTAAAAGTAGTGAAGTAGGATTTGTACAGGCGTCACGTTATCTGTGACGCCGTCTCCAGCTTCTGAGGAAGAAAATTCATGAGCAATGTTGGTTGTAAGGGTCCGTATCTTGTCTGATTCTTCGCTAAATGAGAGACCTAAGTCCACGTGTTTTCCCTCCAAAAGGCCCTATCAAATGGCTGAAGTACCTGAAAAAAAGGAACGTATTAAGTACCACGATTTTTTCGGGCATAAATCACGAATTTAGAGAGGTTAAACGGCCCCGAAAAAATATATAAAATGACACCTCATCAAGATCTCAGGACAAAAGATCCATTGGAACAAATTCTAATTAAAGAACAATTTCTTCAATCTCAATCATTCATTTTGTTTCCATCTAATAGCTTAGATTAAATCTTATGTTAATTTAATTAAAAAACTCACTTTCATCCAATTTTTTAAAATTAAAATATCTCTCAAATCGTTAATCGTTACGTAAATTTTATTATACCATCGCGAAGAGAATTAAATTATCTTTCTATAGACGGGAAGTTTTATATACTTTCGACGAACTTTTATAAAAATTTCCGCCCAAAATAAATCACACGTGATTCGAAAAATCACATGTGATTTATTACTTTAAAAAAATCACACGTAAATTTGTAAATTCACATGCGATCTAAGAATTTATGAAATCACACGTGATTTATTACCTTAAAAATCATAAGTGAATTTATGAAATCATATGCGATTTATGAAATAGCACGTGATTGTTAAAAACAACAAATCACAAGAGATTTTACAAATCACGTGTAATTTTTTTGGCAGAAATTTTAACACTAAAAAATCATCAAAATCATATGAAAATAACCGTCTACTGAAAGATAAAAATATTCTCGTCGTTAATAAAAATCATATTTGATTTCTTGAAATCACATGTGATTTTTGATATCACACATGATTTTTTTTAATTACGTGTTTCATACTTCTAATTTTTTTGAATTTGAGGCGATAGAGTTACATAATCCAATGGGTTATGAATAACAATGTATGAAACCCAAATCCACGAATGTAGTTTCCAAAAGAATTAGCTTTGCAATTAAAAAGGACCAGCGACACAACTTGTTTCTCGTTTTTCTTCTAATACTATGTAAATAATAATAAAAGTTATTTGTTTATGCTGTAAAAAAACAAAAATTAAAAATTAAAAAAATCACAAGTGATTTAACAAATCACGTGTGATTTTTCTGGACGGAAATTTCAATTGTAAAAAATCATCGAAAATATATCAAAGTGCTTGTCTACTTAATGATAAAAATATTCTTGTCGCGATGGTGTATTTTTCGTATTTTGACGATTTACCTTTTGTAAGATATGTTTTTTTTTTAAAGTTGGAAAGTGGGTTTTTTTTATTTGATGAAAAATGGATGGCTAGGATGTGTTTCTTTGTTCTTTGATATAATATTGTTCTTTCATGATCTCACCTCTAGATCCCAAATATGTTCATTGATTCTTAAGTTAATTTGATAAGTTTGGAAAGGTTTATAATTATCTTTTCATTGTTACTAACATCTGTTGAAATAATAGTCTCAAGTGGTAAACATAAAGTTCAGGGAGTTTTTGTGTCAATTTGTCTTTTTTAGTTATTTCCTTAAAGAAAGCTTTGGGTCCAAGATTGCAAAGTGTATAAAGATGTAGGACTGTTTCTGCTAATAGCTGAAAGATGAGGTCAAATCAAGCTCCTATAAAAGGAACTTCGACCTCTAGTTTTGGATACTTTGATCTCATATATCACTCTCTAGAAAATTTGATCTCTCTCTTGTAACCCTAATTCTTGAAGATCATCTTGATCTTGTTTTCTTATTGTGATTGTAATAGAACTATTATCAATTAGATAATAGCTCCATACATGATTAGCAGTGGTAGAGATTTGTGTTGTTCTTGATTAACTAATTGAGATTAGTTTCTTATGTTGTTGATTGACTTAAATTGAGATTTGTGTTTAATTTTACAATCAGATTATTCTTTTCTACATTGTATCAGAGCCAGGTTGCTCTGAAATCATTTTATAAAAATTAAGGTTTCATAAAATTTGGAGGTTTTTCAAAATTAATCAATCGGTTTTCAATTAAATCTATTTTTTGGTTAGATTTGTGGTTTAAATGCATAGATTCATTGTTATTTTGTATAAACCCTAATTTTGAGAAACTAGGGCTTCGGTTAATCTTTAGGGATCTACTATCTCTGATTGGTTCTTGGTGATTAAGAGTGTTTAATTATTGGATCTTGGAAGTTTTGGGTTTGATTTGCTCTAATTTGAGAAAATAGAATCTTGTGGATCTTGGTGAGTGGGTGTGGGTTGTTGCTGATTAATCTGCTAGTCCTTTTGACTAAGTGAATCAAGAGGATAGCCGGTTTGGTATTGATTTCTGCTGCATATCATTTAAAGCTCTATAACACCTCTTTATCTTTCTTTTTTTAGTTGTTAATTGAGTTTGTCTGCCGTTGATCTGCCACTTTGAGTGGTGTGAAAGCCTGGGAACTTCTTTCTTTCTTTTATTTGTGTTATGTTGTTGATTGTTATTTGTTTTCATCATGTCAATTCATAATTTTGAGAATGGTGATGATTATGTTGAGGATAATGTTACCTTGATTAGTAAATTGGATATTAGTGACCCATTACATTTGCATCCTAATGATACTACTGCTTTGACCGTTGTTTTAATAAAACTTAAAGGAACTGAAAATTATCAAGTATGGTCTTGTGCTATGCTTTTGGCTTTAAAAGGGAAAAATAAGATTGGTTTTATTGACGGAACTTGTAAAAGGTCTAATACATATGAGGTTCTTCGTAAACAATGGGATAGGGTGAATGCAATTGTTTTGGGTTGGATATTAAATTCAATATTTTAGGAACTTTTCTTGGGTCAAATTTTTTCAAAAAGAGCTAAACATGTTTGGGAAGAATTAAAAGAAACTTATGATAAAGTTGATGGGTCAAGAATGTTTGGTTTACATAATCAAATTAATACTCTTAAGCAAAATTGTTCTTCTATTGCTGATTATTATCATAAGTTAAATGCTTTGTGGAAATAGTATGATGCAATGATTGAATTTCCTAAATGTGTTTGCAATGCTTCTGAAGGTTTTAAGAGACATAATCAGTTGTTGAAGTTAATGCAATTTCTTATGGGCTTAGATGATTCTTATATGGAAATTAGAAGCTCTATTCTGTCTAAAGAGGTTTTACCTGATGTTAGAAGTGCATATGCTACCATCTCTTGTGAGGAATCTCACAGAGTTGCTACTGGTAGTATTGCTGGTTCCTCTCAAAGGAATCAGGCTTCTGCTTTTGTTTCTAATGTGCCTTATAATCATAATATTTAGAGAAATAATCAGAATAACAGTAATGGACCTTCAAGACCTAATAATTTGAATAATAATAGGCAAGGTGGGGGTTCTAGTTTGGTTTGTAAGAATTATGGTTTTAATGGTCATACTATTGATAGATGTTTTAAGATCATTGAATATCCTGCTGATTTTGGAAAGAAGAAGTCTAGTCGGAATTTTAAAAACAAAAATGTGTCTAACAATAATTCTGATGGGAAAAGTTCATCTTCTGGGTTTACAGATGAACAAATGTCCACTCTCATCTCTCTCATTAAATACAAAAAAGTTGGAAAAAATATGCAGGCCAATATGACAGGTACTTATTTTAATAACAGTTCTATTTTTCATAAAAAAATTCAATAAGTTTTTTTGTTCCAACACTGATTTTAAACCAAAACTTGTTAGTAATGGTAAAATTGTTGATTCATGGGCAAATCAACATATGACTTACACTGATAAGGAATTAGATAATGTTCTTGATATTTCTCATCTTAAAATTAAAGTTGGTCATCCTAATGGGACAGAGGCTTATATTTCTAAGATTGGAAATCTCAAGTTATCTAATGGCTTAACTCTGTACGATGTGATGGTTATACCTGAATACTGTGTTACTTTGAATTCTGTTCATAAATTGGCAAAAGAAAATAAGGTTATTTTTGCCTTTGATGAGAATAGATGTTATTTCTTGAATCACGATTTGAATCTGAAAAATGTTTTGGGGATTGGTGACCAATGTGAAGGGTTGTACTAGATACTAATCAAGGTATTAAAAGTAATAATAGTGCCCTAAGATACCAATGTTTGTTGTCTCAACATGATTGACACTGCAGGCTTGGTCATCCTTCAGAGCCTGTTCTGAATGTCTTAAAATATTCTTTACAATTTGATAGTAAGGAAAATAATGTTTATTGTGAAATTTGTCAAAGGGCTAAACAAACTAGAGAACCTTTTCCTTTAAGTGATCATACTTCTAAGTTTTGGGGTGATCTTGTGCATTTAGACTAATGGGGTCCTTATAAGGTTACTAGTTCTAAAGGGTTCAGATATTTTTTTACTGTTATGGATGATTACACTAGAGTTGTTTGGGTAAATTTGATTAAATCAAAAGATGAGGTTTCTCACTTCATAACTATTTTCTATAGTTTGATTAAAAATCAATTTAAAAGGAAAATTAAAGTTTTTAGAAGTGATAATGGATCTGAATTTGTTAATCAAACTATAAACAAGCTATGTTCTGATAAAGGAATTATTCATCAAACTTCTTGTGTATATACTGCACAACAAAATGGGATTGCTGAAAGGAAACATATGCATCTTTTGAATGTTGTTAGATCTCTTATGTTTTAGGGGAAATTCCTTTAATGATGTGGACTGAATGTATTCTAACTGCTACTTATCTTATTAACAGACTCCCTTCTTCAGTACTAAATGGAAAGTCTCCCTATGAAATAATATATAAAACATATCCTACTCTCTCACACTTTAAGGATGTTTGGATGCTTATGTTTTGCTACTATTGTCAACAATAATGACAAGTTTAGTAGTAGGTCTGAAAAATGTGTTATGATATGATATTCTAATTTTAAAAAAGGATATAGGTTATATAGTCATGATAAGCATTAGTTCACTTTTTCAAGAGACGTTAAGTTTTTTGAGAATATATTTCCTTTTAAGGATTCTGGTATTGAGAAAAATGATTCTACTAATGTTTTTCAAGATGTTAATCATATAAACTTTTTTGATATTAAATATCCTGAGATACCCAATGATGATGAGAGAATAGATAATAATCTGAATAGAGATAAGAAATCTTAAAGTGATAGTAGCAGCTTTTCTGTGTCTGGTAGTAATGTTAACACTGCTGATTTTCCAGTTGACAATCCTAAAAATGATGCTGATAGCAGTGATGAATTTGTTGCCACACAGAATGAGGAGGTTGCCATACTTGAAGAAAATATATTTTCTAAGGGTAAGTTAGATCAAAATCCAAGTTCATCTCAAGGTGTTTAAAATGTTAGAAGGTCTTTTAGACAAAGTGTTTTTCCAAAAAAAATTAATGACTTTGTTGTTGAATCAAAAGTCAAATATGGTCTTGAGAAATATATTGGTTATTCAAAGCTTAAGTCTGAAGACTATTATTTTGTAACTCAACTTAATAAAACCAGAGAACCAAAGTCTTATTTTGAAGCTTCTAAATATCCTCACGGGACTGATGCTATGAATCAAGAAATGAATGCTTTACTTAGAAATGGTACTTGGGAAATTATTAAATTACCTAAGGATAGAAAGGCCATAGAAAGTAAATAGATTTATAAGATTAAGTTAAGATCCAGTGGTGAGATAGATAGGTATAAAGCTAGGTTGGTTGCTTACGGTTTTAGGTAAAAGGAAAGGGTTGATTATGAGGAGACTTTTTCTCCTGTTGTTAAGATGGTTACTGTTAGATGTTTATTAAACATTCTTGTTTCTATGTCTTGGCCTGTGTTTCAGCTTGATGTGAATAATGCTTTTTATATGGTGATCTTGAGGAGATTGTTTATATGAAACCACCTGAAGGATATTTTCCTTCAGATAACAAAGTTTGCAGACTTAAAAAGTCTCTGTATGGATTAAAACGGGCTCCTAGGCAATGGAATGCTAAATTGACTTCTACATTCATTGAAAATAGTTTTAGTCAAAGTAAATCTGGGTATTCTTTGTATACCAATGTTTCTAAGATTGAGAAGTTTAAAGTTTTTCTCAAGACTAAATTTATGATAAAAGACTTTGGAAAACTTAAGTATTTTCTTGGTATTGAGGTTGTTGATACTGAAAAAGGTATTTGTCTTAATCAAAGGAAATATGTGCTTGACTTGTTATCTGAGTATGGTATGCTTGCATGTAAACCTGCTAAAACTCCTTTAATGTCTAAGCTTGTTATTTCTAATTAGGCTTGTGAAAAAGATCCTTTACTTAAGAATGTTACTGATTATCAAAAGTTGATAGGGAAATTGATTTATTTGACTAATACTAAACCTAATATATCTTATGATGTGCATTGTTTAAGTCAATTTATGCATTCTCCTTTGACCTCTCATCTTAAGATTGGTTTTAAGATATTAAGATATCTCCAAAGCTGTCCGGGATTGGACATACACATTGTGAAGAGTTCTGGTATATTTCTAAATGCTTATTCTGATGTTGATTGGGCTAAGTGTGTTATTACAAGGAAATCAATAACTAGTTATTGTGTCTTCTTAAATAACTATCTTATTTCTCGGAAAAGTAAGAAACAAAATACTCTCTCTAAGTCCTCAACTGAAGCAGAGTATATAGCTCTTACTTCAGTTACAATTGAAGTGATTTAGATTTTAAAAATCTTAAAAGATTTAAATATTGAAAATATTTTACCTGTTTCACTTCATTGTGATAGTAATTCTGCTATTAAGATAGCAGCCAACCCTGTTTTTCATGAAAGGACTAAACATCTTGAAATTGATTTGCATTTTGTTAGAGAAATTTTTTTGAAAGATGTTGTTAAGACTATGAAAGTAGAGTCTGAAAATCAAATTGCAGATATTCTTACAAAAGGGTTAGATACAGTTCAACATATTGACTTAGTTAAAAGACTTGGTATACATGATGTTTACTAGGTTGAGACTAAGGGGGGATGCTGAAATAATAGTCTCAAGTGGTAAACATAAAGTTCATAGACTTATTGTGTCAATTTGTCTTTTTCAGTTATTGCCTTAAAGAAAGCTTTAGGTCTAAGATTGTAGAGTGTATAAAGATGGAGGGCTGTTTCTGCTAATAGCTAGAAGATGAGTTCAGGTCAAGTTCCTATAAAAGGAGCTTTGACCTCCAGTTTTGGATACTTTGATCTCATTATCTCTCTCTCTAGAAAATTTGATCTCTCTTGTAACCCTAATTCTTGAAGATTATCTTGATCTTGTTTTCTGCATCTGATTGTAATAGAACTATTATCAATTAGATAATAGCTCCATACCTGATTAGCAGTGGAGATTTGTGATGTTCTTGATTAACTGATTGAGATCAGTTTCTTATGTTGTTGATTGACTTAAATTAAGATTTGGGTTTAATTTTACAATAAGATTATTCTTTTCTACACGAAACAACCCTTACGAATAACTTCACAAGGATACTAAAAGTGATTATTTGTGTCATAAAATGTAGTTTTAAACATGCTTTTGTTTTGTTTGCACCCAAATGGAGACACATGTGGCTTAGGTATGTAGAATGATACTCCTTTACCCATGCTTAATATTATTGATTACGAAAGTACACGTTAGCTTAATTATATGCAAATGCTGAAGATGATTGTTAGTTTATTTTACTTCAAAAGTTAAATAGAGAACGCCGATACTCATTGCTATTGATAAAACACGGCCAAACATCCTTTTACTACTTTCAAAAGACAATGCCAAACATCCTTTTACTTTATTATATAACATTTGACTGAAAATTTTGTTTTTATGTTACTGATTATATATGTTTTGTTTGTTTGTGGTTGAAAAAGAGGATTTATAAATGTAAATTTAGCTCAAATTGTCTGATTTTTACGTTTTGGTCATATTTTTCACGTTTTCGTCCTTTTTTTACGTTTTCGTCCGATTTATTACATTTTCGTCTTTTTTTTTACGTTTTAGTCCGATTTCTTACGTTTTCGCTCGATTTCTTACGTTTTCGGCCCTTTTTTTACATTTTTGGCCGATTTCTTACGTTTTCGTCTGATTTCTTACGTTTTCGTCCGATTTATGTTTTCCCCCGATTTCTTACGTTTTCACCCATTTTTACGTTTTCGTCAGATTTTTTACTTTTTCGTCTGTTTTTTACGTTTTCGTCCGATTTCTTACGTTTTCGTCCGATTTCTTATTTTTTGTCCGTTTGTTACGTTTTCGTGCGATTTCTTACGTTTATGTTTTCTTACGTTTTGGACGTTTTCTTTTGTTTTTTTCACCCCTATCTTAGTTTTCTTACGTTTTATGCGTCTTTATTTGTTTTTAAAAAAGACAAAAACGTAAAAAAAGGGACGAAAATGGACGGAAACGTAAGAAAACAGACGAGAACGTACGAAAACGAACGAAAAAGGATTTAAATATAAAAAATAGACGAAAACGTAAGAAATCATACGAAAACGTCAAAAAAGAACGAAAATGTAAAACATCGAACGAAAACGTAAAACATCGAACGAAAACGTAAAAAATCTGACGAAAACGTAAAAAATCGGACGACAACGTAAGAACGGAGAAAAACGTAAAAAAAACAGACAAAAACGTAAGAAATCATTCGAAAACGTAAGAAACTGGACGAAAACGTAAGAAATCTGACAAAAACGTAAAAAAATAGACGAAAACGTAAGAAATTGGACGAAAACGTAAGAAATCTGACGAAAACGTAAAAAAAAGACGAAAACGTAAGAAATCGGATGAAAACGTAAAAAAACAGACGAAAACGTAAGAATTCGGATGAAAACGTAAAGAAAAGACGAAAATGTAAAAAAAACAGACGAAAACATAAGAAATCGGATGAAAACGTAAAAAACAGGCGAAAATGTAAGAAATCGGACGAAAACGTAAAAAAACATACGAAAACGTAAAAAAACAAACGAAAACGTAAGAAATCGAATGAAAACGTAAAAAAAGACGAAAACGTAAAAAAACAGACGAAAACGTAAGAAATATGACGAAAACGTAAAAAAAACGGACGAATACGTAAAAAACGGACGAAATCGTAAGAAATCGAACGAAAACATAAAAGAACAGACGAAAACGTAAGAAAT
Organism: Tanacetum coccineum; assembly: GCA_026074375.1. NCBI lineage: Eukaryota > Viridiplantae > Streptophyta > Magnoliopsida > Asterales > Asteraceae > Tanacetum > Tanacetum coccineum. The sequence continues at coordinate 2,152 of BQNB010036602.1, read as the reverse complement.
CTGACGAAAACGTAAGAAATCTGACGAAAACGTAAAAAAACAGATGAAAACGTAAGAAATTGGACGAAAACGTAAAAAATATGCAAAAATGTAAAAAAAACGAACGGAAACGCTAGAAACAGACTAAAATGTAAGAAATCGGACGAAAACGTAAAAACAGATGAAAACGTAAGAAATCAGACGAAAACATAAGAAATTGGACGAAAACGTAAAAAAACGGACGAAAACTTAAGAAATCAGACGAAAACGTTAAAAAAACGTAAGAAATCGGACAAAAACGTAAAAAACGGACGCAAACGTAAAAAAACAGACGAAAACGTAAGAATCGGACGAAAACGTAAAAAACGGGCAGTGTCACCTTCTAGTTCGGTTGGTAGTGGTGGCGATCGATTAAAGAAAAAAGAGGAAACCTTTTGACGACGTGAATTATGAAAGTGAAGAATTCGAGACGGTGTTTAACCAAGGAAAGGTGAATGAGGAGATCATAAGCAATAAAAAGAAGGTAGGTAGAAGGAGTGTAACTAAAGCCAGAGTGATGGCTAGACAAACCGGGGTGAAGGGATTAGGGGGGAAAACAAGAAAGGAATTTCGGATATTTACAAAGAGTTTCATAAAGTAGAAGATGAGGATAGTGTGATATTTCGGTTCGGAAGTAAAAATGAAGAAGCAAGTAAAAACAATAGATGCGAAATAAATATGGAACATGTTAAGGAAGTGGGGGAGTTGATTGGCGTTTCGTGGGCTTTAACAGAAAAAGAGAAGGAGAAAAGGGGTATCGAGCGAGAGGGAAGACATGAGAGGACGCTGCTGTTGAGCAGCCCCAATAAGTCTTGGTATGATGCTCATTTTTATCATTTTTTTTTTGTTTAATTATGAAGTCGATTTCAATTAATGTGAGGGGTATGGGGGAGGCTGGGAAAAGGGTTGGGTTAGATCTATTATCAAGAACGAACAACCTGATGTCATTGGGTTACAAAAAACAAAAAGTGGCGTGGTGGACGATTTATGGATTGAGGATATTTGGGGAGGGAAAAGTTATGGTTATTCGCAACTTCCTGCAAATGGGAATTCTAGGGGTATTACCTTAATATGGGATACAAGGGTTTTAAGGTGTATGGAGGCCGTAGGAGACAAGAGATTCGTAGCTATAAAAGGCTCATGGAATGGGAAAGTAGGGAATGTCTTCCTGGTATGTATTTACGGTCCACACGTGAGTCGACAAAAGGCATCATTATGGGGAAGGCTTGCGGGGTTGATGGATAGATGGAGTAGTGATGATAGACTTAACTCCCAGGTCAACGATAAAGAAATGTGTGATTTTAATAAGTTCATTAATCACACGAGATTAGTGGAAGTTCTAATGGGGGGAGGAGATTTACTAGAGTAAGTGATGATGGCTTGAAATTTAGTAAATTGGATTGTTTCTTACTGAATGAGGAGTTTGGTAATTTATGGGGCAATTTATCAATCATTGCATTAGATCGTAAGTTATCAGACCATTGTCCGATTGTGTTAAAAGATATGGACTTGGATTATGGGTCAAAGCCTTTTCGAGTTTTCAACATATGGATAGAGGAGTTGGATTTTCAATATGTGGTGGAGGAAGCGTGGAAAAAAGAAGTGAGGAATACACGACCTGATTGTAGATTCCGGGATAGATTAAAAAACGTCAAGGAAAGTCTTAGGGTGTGGAGTAACGATAGGTTCGGAGAGCATAAGGGAAAGATTGAAATGTTAAAAAATGAAGCAATGGGATGGGAATTAGAAGCGGAAAAGAGAACGTTAAGTGAGGTTGAGAGAGTAACGTGGCTTGAAACTAGGAAACAATGGGAAGGAAAAGAGAACGAATACGGCAATAACTTTCGTCAAAAGGCTAGAATAAGGTGGGACGTGGAAGGAGACGAAAACTCAAAATTCTTCCATTCGTATGTAAAGAGGAGGAACAATAAATAAATTTTAAAAGGGCTTATGATTAACGGGATGTGGTGTGAGGAGCCCACTCTAATCAAAGAAGAGATGGCTAGACATTATAAATCCTTATTTTCCGAAGGTAGGGTATTTCGTCCGATCTTCTGTTGCAATAGAGTAGATAAGATATCGGTGGAGGAGGCTAGAGACCTTGAGAAAGAGTTCAACGAAAAGGAGGTGTGGG